>JAOUQT010051775.1:0-10786 GCA_025769995.1 Xyliphius kryptos | reverse complement strand
AAAAGCTTTAGCTTTTGGTCCTTTTCTTCTTTTAATTTTCTTTTTGAATGTAGACTGTGGTAATGAAGCCGGTTATGTTTTAGTTCCTGAGCTCTGAGATACAATCTGTATTTCGAACCAGGGCAAGTCACACTGTTGTCTCTTTAATTTCATGTTTATTTGTCTGAATCCTTAATAACCCCTTCACCCGCATCTTGACCTCCTTAAAAGCTTTGACAAACAAACTTGCATTAATAGCATCCTGAGCCAGTTCCATCTAGATAAGAGCAAATATTTCATAAAAAAGGAAAAAACATGTATTTTTTGACCTTCTGCTTCACTCAACTTCACAGCATCCCAGTATTTTACATCGGACAGAATCAAAAACATGTAAATAAATCACTTTCACTTTTCTACAGGCAGTAGAAAATTATACGGCTTGAAAATGTGTTGCTTATTGTTCCACTGGGTGAAAGAAAATCAAACCAGATTTTTTCGAAATGTGATGTGTTTTTATACGTGTTAACGAGTGCATGGTTTACAGGAAACGGGATACATTCATTAGATCATGGATCTGCCACCGCAAACATAATCCGTCAGACCCTAATGCATGCGAACTCATGCAGAATATAAAGGTTAAAGGTGAAATGTATAGCATAGCACGTGTTGCAGACATGTATTTCTGGCTCAGGGCAGGTCACATGACTGACCTCACGGTTCCCATAACATAAGTCGATCCACTGCTGGCTATAAGTATATTGGAATCTCGTGTAACATCATTTACAGCACGAAGTAAACAACCCTTTTTATATTTCCTCGACTGGCAGTCTGAATTTGCGAGTTACTATTTTAAACGTTGGTGAATCAGAGCTCAACTCTATCTCTTCTGTCTCTGCATAGCAGTTAGACTTTGTAAAGAACCTGTATAGACCTCGGCGTGCCGAATGTGATGTAAAACAGCTTATAAAACAGGTAGTTCTGGTCCTTAAATCTAATTGGCTGAGCCGTTTGTCCAACCGTGACATTATTCACAATAACACCCACCTCTGACCGCTTCACATTCCTATCAATGGTGTTTCTTTTCTCAATTGCGTTCTGTAATTTAGTCACGAGATTCAATTTAATCGTTAGAGAAACGGAAACCAGTTACTCAGCGATCAGCATTCACTTAAACAACCGGACTAGATCATGCTTTATTGCTTTCAATAAACGCATTTATGAATCAAAGCTTGTTTTATTTATTACAAAATGTTTGTAACTGTTTTATATAAGCAACACTGGGTTGTGCATTATTAAGAATAAATCATGGAAAAGAGGTGGAGCTGTACTTCACTGTACACCTCTTTCCTGTGATTTATTCACAATAATCCACAAACTCTCAGAGCTTATCGCTTAACGACTAACTCAGCTTACAAGCAGTTGGACAGATGGACATAGTGACACACTTTCTTTTGCAAGGCCATGTTGAGGGTATCCTTATGTATACATTAGTACTGACCCCCCCGGTTAAGGAACCAGCAGTGTGACCTAAAGTTCCCCGGTTCGATTCCCAGTCCAACCAAGTACTATGGCTGAAGTGCCCTTGGGCAAGACACCTAACCCGAATTGTTCCCCGGGCTCCATGTACAGGGCTACCCCCCGCCCCAGGCATGTGTGCTCACCTCACTCAGTGCGTGTTCACTACATGGATGGGTTAAATGTGGAGGACACATTCCTCTGTGTGTAAGCTCTGTAGGCAAAATAGATCACTTTATCACTTTATTCTTTCGTGCAGTAAAAATTTTTAATGACTAATCTGTAAGAACTGGCAAAACTATCATACACCTCACCCCCTTGTGAGGCTGTTGTGTAATTACTCTCAACTCTGAACCTCTTCCAATGCTAATTAACAAAAGAAATCATTTGCATTGATATTTCTCATAATATTTACTTGTTTTCACATGGGGCCCACCAAATCACCAAACATCCCTGTGTTCCTGTCCACACTAAACCATCTGGTCCCCCCACAACGTGCTAAATATAAGCCCCAGGGTCAGTGTGTGAGTCCTAGTACAGAAGGGGCTTTGTAGATTCCTCTATCCTAACTAAACAAAGCGCCCTGTGTATGAGGCATCTCAACAGCTGGGACACACTGGCAAACTTCAGACAGGCTCAGCCACCAGCAGACATTTCACTCGTTCTGCATCACTTTCTCTCTTATTTTCCTCCTGTCTCTGCCCTGCTTTTCCTCCGTCTAGTCACGTCTTTCCGTTATTCCCCTTCATCCCGTCCACGGTCCGGATCTCTGGAGTAGGTATGAAACGCAGAGAAACAGGCTCTGATCGGCGCATCATATGGCAGCCGTCCAAAAAGCCTCTGTCAGGCAGGACCGACTTTTTCGAGTTTAAACCGAACATTGTGCTGAGATCCTGCTCAGGTCGCGTCAGACTGATTTGCTTATGTTAATCATTCAGCGGTAATGAAAGTAAAACAGGAACAGCAAGGTTCTCATAAACAAGTCTGTTTACAGTTTATGACGTTTTCGTTAATATTTGATGTGTGTGGTGAGATCTTGAAATGAAACTCAATGAAATGAAATGTTTAGAAAGAAAAATAACTAGCTGGTGTCGCTGGGAACTCGAGGACGTCTGAAATGTGAGCCGACGCACAGCTTTGTGTGAAGCTGAAAACACTGAAAACCACTGGTTATAAGCTTTAATGCTTTAATTTTTAAAGTAACTAGAAAATAAAGCTATCAAATGTATGTTGTGATGCAGAAAGTACAATATTTTCCTCTAAAACATGGAACAGAGTGCAAATCTACAGTCACCGGCCACTTTATTAGGTACCTGGGGAGCGATTGGGGTTAGGTGCCTTGCCCAAGTGCACTTTAACCATAGTACTTGGTGGACCAGGAATTGAACCGGGGACCTATAGGTCACTAGGCTGGTTCCTTAACCACTGTCCCAAATGAGGAAGCAAATAGTTTCACATCAGTGGTGAGAATGCACTCTGCCATCAGTGGACAGCTTGCTACATATGCTTTTGTGTTGTGGGGGGCATGTCCAAATTGGGGCAATTGGTGGTTTGGAGTTAAGGAACCACCTTTGCGACCTAAAGGTCCCCGGTTCGATTCCTGGTCCGACCAAGTACTATGGCTGAAGTGTCCTTGGGCAAGGTGCCTAACCCCAATTGCTCCCCGGGCGCCATGTACATGGCTGCCCACTGCCCCGGGCACGTGTGCTTACTTTACTCAGTGTGTGTATATGTGTGTGTTTCACTTCACGGATGGGTTAAATGTGGAGGACACATTCCACTGTGTAAGTACTCTGCTTTGCAACGGCTATTGTTACTAACATTTTATAAACATGTTAATAAACAGACTTAATATTCATCCATCCATTAGCTTCCACTTATTCCTTTATGAGGGTCGTGGTGGAGTTCCCCATGCCCATCCAGGGGAGAACATCTCGGGCGTTGGGCGGGGACCCAGGACGAGGCGCCAATCCATCGCAGGGCACACACTCACTCACACATCCACACACACACACTATACAGAACAATTAAGAGCATTCAATTTACCTGGATTGTGGGTGGAAACCGGACAACCCGAACAAAACCCACACGGAGAACATGGAACTCCACTCAGATTGGAATTTGAACCGGGAATTCCCAGTTTGCTGAGAGGTGAACATGCTAACCACCAAGCCACTGTGCCGCAACATAGACTTAATATTTTTTGCAAATGACCTTCAATAGGGAAGTCCAGATTAACGTCAACATTATATTTTTATTAGGACTAACTGTCGGTTACCGGTCGCTTCTGTCCTAACGATGCTATATATGAATAATATACGCTCCTTATATAACCATAATGACTCAATGCATGGAACTTTATTAATTTACAACAGAAAATGATGTAGATTTACAAAACCGAGTCCTTTCTCTCATCTTCAGCCCTGACGTGACAGTAACATGCTGTAAATTTCCCCTAATCCCAGCAAATCCCATTGCTGAGCCACTGAATAATCCTCACCTACATGTCTGATTTAGAATCTTCTTCACTCTGTCATTTCACATTCTTCAGAATTAAGGAATCTGGGTGTACTAACTACCAGTCACACATTTCTTCAACTTCAACAATTTAATTATAGGTTTAATGACAACAATGTTCCTGTGAAAGCAAAATGAAACAGAAACAAAATGAATATGCGATGTTGTGTGTTCTTTGAAGACTGAATCAGCTCAGTAAGGCATGTCCAAAAAGTCTGTGTGTACAGAAATATACAACATTGTGTAAATCCTGTGTACACGCTTAAATTTGGAGACCCCGCGATTCAAATGTTTCAATTTGAAAGTGTAATCTTGTTGTTTGGCTAGTTTATTATTAAGTTAAGATTTGGTTAAGGTTAGGGTAGTAGTATTGTTGGTTGGGTAAGGTTTGCATATGTGAAATGAATAGAAGTCTATGTAAAATTCCCCACAATGTATAAAAAAAACTGTGTGTACACCGTTAGATTAGAGAATAAGGAAGCAATACGGTACGAGGGGGCGTGCCTTATTGTGAATAAATCACGGAAAAGAGTGTTCTTAGGCATGACGTGAAGCGAAGTAGACTTACACCTTACACCTTTCCCATAATTTATTTACAATAATACACAACCTCGAGTGCCTTATTGCGTTAATAAAACGTTAACAAAAACTCTATCATAAAAAATTTCAGATTCATAAATGCGATTATCGAAAGCAAAATTGCTAATAAACTGGTCTTCCGCAAAGTAATCTAGTCCGGTTTTTAAAGTGAACACTGATTGCTGAGTAACAGGTTTTAGTTTGTTTTTTTAACACAAATCAAAAACAACTTACAAAATGCAGTTTATAAAAAACATTGGCGAAATAATGTATTGTATATCACGCATTAATACGAATGTAAAGCGCTAAGAGGTGTGCATTATTGTCAATAATGTCACAGCTGGACAAGCGGCTCAGCCAATCAGATTTATGGACGGAACTACCCGTTAAAAATATCCATCCATTATCTTCCGCTTATTCCTGTACTAGGGTCGCAGTGGGGTTCCCCATGCCCACCCAGGAAAAAAAATTTCAGACGCTGGGCAGACACCCATGACAGGGCGCCAATCTTTGCTGGGCACACACACACACACACAGCCAAACACACAAGCACACACTATACAGGGCAATTTAGAGTGCTCAATTTACCTTGAATCCATGGCTTTTTTTGGACAGTGGGTGGAAACCGGAGAACCCAGAGAAAACCCATGTTGACACGGGGAGAACAAGGAAACACCCAGATCAGGATCCAAATCTGGATCTCCAGCACTGAGAGGCGAACATGCTAACCACTAAGCCACCGTGCCGCCCGTTAAAAAAATCTACCGAAATAATAGACCTGGTAACAAATTCACACCTAGTAAACCGAAAAGGTACGATCTGCAATCTTCATTTTAGTTCATTCTAAAGATATTCTTTGAGGCGAGGGCTCTGCGCTGACCAATCAACACCAAACTTATCCAACCGTGTCGTTACAGTCCTTATTTTGTGCACTGGGACACAGCCATGCTGGAGCAGAAAAGAGCCTTTTTTTAAATGTTCCCACAAAGTTGGAGGCATAGAGTTGTCCAGAGTGCATAACCTCGAACCCAATGCACAAGAGGAGAACCAATGGGATGCCTGAATTCCATAATAGAATGATATGTTCTAACACTTTTGCTCTTGATGTATTTTTAAGCTCTATATTTTAGGTTTAATTAAATATAAATGATGTCATTGATGTTTTATTTCCATGTTTTAGAGAATAGTGTAAGTTTTTGGTTTACAACCTTTTTGTAATAATTCACTGCTGTAACGTGAACCTCCAAATATTTGTATAACTTCTTGGAAACACCATCAAAAGCATAAAGGTGCAGTTGAGCCTGTTTTGTATCCAGGTGTAATGAGACAAGAGGTGTGTGCGGCGGATAGTGTTATTGATATGCAACTCCAGCCAGTCAGGGTCACTTCTCACCTCTGGCTAGTCCTTGTATGGAGTTTGCACTGGTGTCTTGTGGGAATCCGCAGTGTGTAACAGGAACTAAGCTGGGAGGAGATTTACTGTACTGATTTAAGGAGTGAATGTTAATAGGTGTGATGCCCAACCTGTGTGGCAACCTGTCACTACTGCATTCCGATCGTGACTCACACCTGGTCATGTGACGAATAATGATAACAACGTGAATCCAGACATGAAAAAACTTACGTTTTTATAATGTTAAAATAATTTCACCTGAAATGCGTTCTTTTAAAACAAAGCCAGATTTTTCCATCAGCTTTGACCTTTTACAAAAAAATCTATTTTATTTGGTGTCACTTCAAACAGAATATAATTAAATATGTATTTATCCAGGGCGGCATGGTGGCTTGGTGGTTAGCATGTTCGCCTCTCAGTTTCCAATGTTCTCCCTGTGTCCACATGGGTTTCCTCCAGGTTCTCCATTTTCCTCCCACAATCCAAAAACATGGATTCCAGGTAAATAGACTGCTCTACATTGCCACTTGTGTGCATGTATGTGTGTGAGTGAGTGTGTGCTCAGCGATAGATTGGCAGCCTGTCCTGAGTGTATCTGCCCAGCGTCTGAAACATTCTCCCCTGGATGGGCATGGGAAACCCCACTGTGACCATAGTAAATTAAGCAGAAGATAATGAATGTATTTATCCAGGGCGGCACGGTGGCTTAGTGGTTAGCACGTTCGCGTCTGAGCCAGGTTCTAATCCCAATCTCGATGGAGTTTCCATGTCCTCCCCATGTCCGTGTGGGTTTTCTCCGGGTTCTCCGGTTGCCTTCCACAGTCCAAAAACATGGATTCAATGTAGACTGACTGCTCTAAATTGCCCCCTATACTGTGTGCCCAAAACACACACACAAACACACACACGTGACTCTAGTAGAGGGGTAATGAATGTAATGAATGAAGGTATGCATTTATCCATTCGTTTTCTAATGATTATCCTGTTGGTTGTGATCAGTTGTAAGCAAACCCCAGCACACTGTGCAAAAAGCAAGGAAACACCCAGGGTACATCTCAAGTACACACACTTTTGTATCTTTACTTTACCTACAATTATGATCTTGGATGTGGGGAGATCATGCAAACCCCCAAAAATCTGTTCACTCTGCCCAAGGATTAAATAATAAAACCTAAGCCTTTCTTGCTGTCACATGCCATTATGATTTCTTGGTTTTAAAAAGTTGTAAATATTTAAATTTCAATTCTTTGTTTGTGGCATAAAAAAAGCAACTGAATGAGCCGCATGGAACCCAACCAGCCCTTTTACCTTAAGTACCCTTCACTTTTTATTATGATCATCCTGTTTACCCGGTTCAGGTTTGCTGCCTCTTCATTGCTCACATTGGTCACTTAATATAAAAGCCCTCTGTTTTTTCTAAACAGATTAATTTGTAAATTGGTCGCATATATCACTTCTGTACTCTCAGACAGCCACTATGTTCCGCTGTGTAAGCAAATCGTGGACGCTGACAAATAAAACCCAGAGAACTAAAAAAATAGGCCACCTAAAAATGACAAATGGGGCGTTGAAGCCTCGAGAGACGCACTGTGTTGGGTTATATTTAATACCTCTTTATCTAATGTGCTCACATCTGGAAGATGCTCCTGATGGAGTTGGGCATATTCTGGGTAAAGTTTTAAACCCCAATTTTTTGGGGGGTGTGGTGGCTCAGTAGGGTGTTGGGCTAGCAATCTAATGGGCTGTGGGTTCAAATTCAGATCCACTGAAGTTACCAATGTGGGTCCTTGAGCAAGGCTCTTAACCATCAATGCTCCAGAATCCTCAATAGATTCTGTATATAACCCTATCTTCTGACCCCAACTATTAATTGGGATATTTAAAAGTCGCTTTGGATAAAAGCATCTGCTAAATGACCAAATGTAAATGTTGTGCGTTATTAACTCTCCACTGTCTGAAAGTACACAGTGAAGAAGGTGGATGGGGTGCTTTTTTGAACATTTCAGGAGCGACAGGAGCCTGAGCAGTAGCTGGGAGCTTTTTTCCAATGTACTTTTTGTGCAGTCTCGGGTTTCACAAAGAGGCTCCCAGTGCCCTTCCCCCTAAAAAGTGGGGAAATCACGGCCATACGATTGGAACTTTGGTCCAAAACGATCGAACGCAAGTTTCGGGTTTTGGTGAGGACCTTCCCCCGTGCGCCTATTCGGTGCTTGGAATCCGCAGGAGCTCATTAAGCCTCTGTAGAGCTGTGGGCACATCTGCTCTCTCTCTCCCCGCGCTCCTCACAGGACAAAACCAAATATTTGACTCAGAGCCGGCTCATTGCTTTGGACTCCTTACACTTGCGCGCGGCTGGGTGCGACTTTTTTGTAAAGCGTCTCAAGTGTTCGACAAGAAAACGTCGAGACGACCTCAGGATTCCACAGACTCAAGCAGATGTGAAATTACAACCCCCTCCCCTCCTTCTCCTCTCCTCCCCTGCGTTGCACTAAAAACCTCACTCGGTTCCTCTGGATGCGCCTGGATGAATTGAGAAATAGCCACCAAGCATCAAACAGCCCTATGTCCATTAATACAATAGCATTTTGGCGCAAACGCAGTGCATTATGTGCAATGCAATAGATGAAACCAGGATCCATGCATAATTTACCCCACACCTGTCACATGCTGACATGGGCACTCCGTATAGTCTTACCTGTGCACGGGAAAGCTCCAAAATGTGCACAGGGCTTTGCACATCGTTGTTTATCATGATGTCCCAAGATGACTTTTTTTAAGCACCTTAGAAAACCAGCTACAGAAACCTGCTCCAAACCACAGCAGCCTGGCGTGTCCAGCCTGCGTCAAAGAATAAAAGAAGCACTCTTACCAAGAAAAGAAAAATGTCCTTGTTATTTTTCCATCGTGTCCAGAATGGTCCTGTATTCCAGTCGATCGTCTGCAGTTGCCATTTCGCTTCATGGACTTCTCATCGCTCACAATACAGCGTGCGGCTCACACTGAAGATGCGCTCCGGACGCGAACACTCCACCCAAAGGGACGCGCGGAGACGGGTTCACCGAAACGGGTCCAAAGCCGACAATCTGCCAGCGTTACAACTAATGAATCTAACGTTACATACGAATATTCTGCGTTTCAAATACGATCCGAGATTCGATTCCGTAAACTCTGACTAAATCGCGGTTTTGGTGCGTACGGATCCACCTCTGCCGCTTTGTTTTGGTACAGACCGCTCTCTATTGTTGGAACTCCCATCAAGGCACAAGCCCCGCCCAGAGTAAGCGGCCGAATCTGATTGGTGTTTAGATTTACAGACCGCACCCCTTATGCTGCTCAATAACCAGACCTGAACAACTGGATTTCGTCCGGGGGAGAACGAATCGGACGCTGTGCAGATACACACAAGACACACACACTCACACAAACACACACTATATGGGGCAATTTGGAGCATTCCATTTGTCTTGAATCCATGTTTACATCAAACAGACACACATTTTCTATTCTCGTGCAATTACACTAATTAATAGCTGAGAAACATTCTGCACATTGATAAATCTTCACAAACAAACAAAAATGCGTGGGTTTCCTCCGGGTTTCCTCCGGGTTCCTTCTATATTCCAAAAACATGGCTTTGAGGTAAATTTGAATGCTCTAAATTGCCCAGTATAGTGTGTGTGGGGTTGTGTGAGTGAGTGTGTACCTAGCAATGGACTGGCACCCTGTCCTGGGTGAATCTGCCCAGCGCTTGAGACCTTCTCCCCTGGATGGGCATGGGGAACCCCCCCTCCCTCTCCGCGACCCTCATAGAGGATTAAGCGGAAGATAATTAATTAATTAATTAATTAACAAAATGTAAATGAAAATGATTATTCCATGGAGGTCTGGATTTGGAATCCTACTCAAAATCAAATGACAAGTTGATCCAACTTCAGTGGAAAGTACGGTAAATTGTAATGTTACAAAAGAGTTTTTTTTTTATTTAATTTAAAGGTGCTTAAGCACTATTAGATAAAAACATGAAATGAACTGTTTGTTTAATATTGTTCATTTAAAAGAATACCTCCCCCATCCCATTAGCTGCATGAGCAGATTAAAACATGCTTCCAGCTCAGTAGGTAGCGGTAATGCACCTTCAGTGGGTCTGCCAGCCGCCCTAAAACATGAAAGAAGATTAAAAACCTACATAAATAAAGTTTTTTGTAAATATAGTGAGTAAAAACTACAGATATTTTTTTAAATGTAGTAAGTGGAAGTAAAAAGTATAATGTAACAGAAATACTCAAGTAAAGTACAGATACCTAAAAAAAAAATACCTAGGTAGATTAATGGAGGTTAGCATGTTCGCCTCTCAACCCTGAGGGTTTCCAGTTCGAATCCCGATCTGGGTGAAGTTTTCCTGGTCTCTGAGTGGGTTTCCTCCGGGTTCTCCTGTTTCCTTCCACAGTTCAAAAACATGGATTCAAGGCAACTTGACCACTTATCCCCATATAGTCTGTGCACACGTGTGTGCCCAGCGATTATATTGGCACCCTGTCCTGTGTGTATTTGCCCAGCGCCTAAAACATTCTTCCTGGGAGGATTATTCATTCATTCATTATCTTCCGCTTATTCCTTAATGGAGGGGGGGGGGTGTCCCATGCTCATCCGTGGGAGAACGTCTCAGGCGCTGGGCAGATACACCCAGGACAGGGTGTGAATTTATCGCTGGGTAAACACTCCCACACACACACACACACACTATACAGGGCAATTTAGAGCATTCAATTTACCTTGAATCGATATTTTTGGTATGTGGGAGGA
>JAOUQT010051764.1:0-10786 GCA_025769995.1 Xyliphius kryptos | reverse complement strand
ATGGTATACAAAATGAATCTGCAGGAACGGGCAGTTTTCGTGACCTGATCTGAAAGTTTAAAATTATTGTCAATTGAAAAAATAAAATTTTGTAAATATTAACACTGGTTACTGGATTTATATTATAATGAAATGTAAATGCATTTTTACATATGATCTTTTGAAAAATGTTCATACTCCTTGAACTTTTATAATTTTTTTTTTGCATTACATCCATAAACAATTTTTAAAATAAGATTAGATGGGGCTTCATGCCCTTACTGAACAGAATGTTTTAAGGCGCTGGGCAAATACACCCAGAACAGGACCCGAAGGAAACCCACTGTGCTACAGGGAGAACATGAAAACTAAACTGAGTTTGGAATCCAAATTAATCAACACATTTTAAAACCAACTTTTAGCTGCAATCACTGCTGCAAGTCTTTTTTGCTATGTCTCCACTAGCATGTCACATCTAGAGGCTCAACTTTTGACCATTCTTCTTTGCAAAATAATTTCAGGTCGGATGAAGAGTGTGTTTTTGTCTGTGAACAGCAATTTTCAAGTCTTGACACAGAGTCTATTAATGCTTAGGAATAATTGATCCTAGTGGACCCATGTGTAATGGCAAGAGTCCTAATACCGACACTTGTGGAGTAGGATTACTTTTCTCTAGTCAGCACAGCATTATTTTCACAGGCAAATTAGTATCCATCTGTCATATGTGATTTTAACCAACAGAATGCAAGTCTTTTTAGACCTATCATGTTTCATGTCTGCTGTTCAATAAAATCTAAAAGTGTCAAATGCTTTACTGAGAGGTGATAAAATAATCAGAAACAATTACTGTCTAGACATATA
This sequence comes from Xyliphius kryptos, assembly GCA_025769995.1. Classification (NCBI taxonomy): domain Eukaryota; kingdom Metazoa; phylum Chordata; class Actinopteri; order Siluriformes; family Aspredinidae; genus Xyliphius; species Xyliphius kryptos. The sequence goes on along the minus strand of JAOUQT010051764.1, from coordinate 9,946 downwards.
ACATAATTAAAAAGCTCGTGCATACTAATGCTAAACCAAAACTTTTCAAGAAATCTTAACATAAAATGAAAATGTGATATAAATATTTAGATCAATAAAGATTTAATCATTGCACATTTTTTGCTGACTAAGTCAGTGGGACATGGATTTTTTTCTATGTGATTACTCAAATTTGCTCTATTTCAGTTATAGTAATAATTGTATTTAGACAGCTGCATCAAGTAAGTTACTGTGATAGGTTGCTTGTAGGTCAAACTATAAGATACGCTTTAAATATTCTATTTGATTTAAATTTGCTCCTAAACTGGAAATATTTCTTGTTAGTTTAGTGACAGTTTTACAGAGATATCTTCAATTATTTGGATTGTTCCTTATTAGGTTTGATGTTTTAGTGGCACAGTAGTTGTTAGCACTTTAACTGTAAGAGCGTTTAGAGTTGGCTGCTTATATTTTATGTCTAAAAGGTCCTTTCTGTGTGGCATTTGCATTCCCTTATGTCTGTGTGGACTTTCCATTTAAACCGCCAGCAACCAACCTAAATCGCTGATACTGTCAGAATTAGAATACTTTATTGATCCCCAGGGAAAAATTGCAGAATGGATGTACAATGCATACAATGCAGGGCAAGTTCATGCGTTTATGTTTACATCAAATTTTGATCCCAGTGTTTTTCCAATCTTCTACTATCAAATTTGGGTTAGTCTGTATAAACTGTACTCTTTTCTTTTCAGTTTTCTGTTCTAGCTGACAAGAGTGGCACCCATTGTGGTCTTCTTCTGCTGTACTCCATTTTCTTCAAGGTTTGGCATGTTGTGTATTTAAAGATGGTATTCTGCAGTACTTTTTTGTAACGAGGGGTTACCAGACAGACAGACAGATAGACATACACGTTTGAATTTTGAAAATTGTTGCCTTTCTATCATCTCTAACCAGTCTGCCCACTCTCCTCTGACCTCTCAGATCAACAAGGCATTTTTGTCAACACAACTGCCCCTTTCTTAATATTTCTCTTTTCTGGACCATTTTCTTTAAACCCTAGAGATGCTTGTGCATGACCACATGACCATCCCAGTGGACCAGCAGTTTCTGCAATACTGTTGGTATTAATGGTACCAACAACCATTCCACATTCAATCATTTAAATCACCTTTCTTCCCCGTTCTGATGCTCAGTTTGTACTTCAGCAAGTTTTAATTAGACTGTATAAAAGGTTATTTTGCAAATAAAAAATAGCCTTGCGCTGGAAAATCATTTAGTTTGCATGTTTTAATTCTGTAAAAAAGGTCTTGATAAGTGTTTAGTCTTATATTTCCACTCCTCTCTTATGCTAAATCCATTTTCATTTCATTTAGGAAACTATCAATGACCAGGCTAATTTCTGCTTCAGGTTTCTGAGTCTCATGTGGGGCCTGTTGCTTGCCTGCAAGCAAACAAGATTATCTGTGAGGAGATTTGTGGTTACGGGTTGCTTTTTTGGGGGAACAACTGTGTTTTGCAGACCACAGTGTAGCTGCCCTTCCACATGTGTAGTCTGACCTGGGAAGCTCGCTGGGAAACTGCTGGACCTCAAATCGTCATTGTGTGTAATGCCAGAACACTATTACAATGCCCTTCCACAGATGGAAAAGGTTAAAAGCCTGCAATTTACGTTTTTTTGAGACATTTAAGAAGGTAATGCGTAGTGTTTACATAATAAAAAATACTTTTATGTTGCATGAATACAGATTTAAGAGGTCTTACTATGCATGCAACCAATTTTAATAAACTGAAAGAGGATGGACAATACCTAAGTTTGCTTGTTCTCCTTGTGTTTGTGTGGGCTTAATCTGGAAACTTCAATTTCCTCCCTATGAGTATGTGGGGAGACTTCAGACATCCCTAATGGCCCTGAAGTACAGTCTGGTTGGATCATTGACAACATTTCAGAAAATAGGAAAATAATTTAAAAAGGAAAAGTATGTGAAGATGCAACAGTTCAAGACATCAGCCAGAAAGCTGGACAATGATTCCAAGCTTACTCAGCATTACAAACTACAAAATTTTAAAATGACCAAAAAGTGGAGTGGCCATCACAAAGCCCTGACATCAGTACCATAGAAATTGTATAAGGATAACTAATAAAGCATATGTAAGCATGAAGGCGTACAAATATGTCTCAATTACACAAATTCTTAATATAAGTACCATGCCACTATGCCACAGAGCACTCATCTTATCTCATTATACATCACTTAATCCACTACTAGAGTTGCGGATGAATTCCCCATATCCATCCAGGGGAGAATGTGTTGGGCCCTGTTCAGGGCACCAATTCATCGCTGAGCACAGAAACACTCACACAGACACACATTATATGGGGCAATTTAGATAAAGTTTACATAAGGCAGTTTATCTTAAATTTGTGTTTTTGGACTGTGTGTGAAAACCTAAAAGGAAAAAAAAAAAGCAGTTATGGGAAAATCCACCCAAATCAATATGATGGAATGATCTTCCCCATACTGTCCGTAAGGCAGTTTAAAGAAGCTTTTCAAAACCTCAAGCACCTTTCCACAAGCACTTATGGAAAAAAAAAATCAAATAAAAATCTACACGCAGAATTGGATAATGATCAGGTTTGAATATATTACAGTGTGGCAGGTTTCTTCTTAACTACTGACTTGTGTTATTCTCTCATTTGTAATTTGTTTTGGATAGACGTGCCAAATGACTAAATGTTATAAATGATTTTTTTCTTTACCCAGCACAATCAGTAGTGAATAAAAAAGATAAGATATGATACAGGGCGGCATAGTGGCTTAGTGGTTCGTCCGTTCGCCTCTCAGCACTGGGGATTCCCTGTTCGTACCCCAATCCAGTTTCCATGTTCTCCCCATGTCCTTGTGGGCTTTCTCACAGTTTAAAAACATAAATTCAAGGTAAATTGGCTGCTCTAAATTGCCTGTACAGTTTGTCTCTCTCTCTGTGTGTGTGTGTGTGTGTGTCTGTGTGTGAGTGTTTGTGTGTGCCCAGCGATGGTTTGGCGCCCTGTCCTGGGTGTGTTTGCACGGCACCTGAGATGGTCTCCCCACCGCGAACTTTGAAGAGGATTAAGTGGAAGATAATAAATGAAGATAAGATACGATAAAATATGCCTTTATTAGTGCCTTCATTGGGAAACTCACATTCTTAGCAGCAAAGGGACAGTAATTGGAAAAGTTAAAAACATACTTTTTAAAAGATCTAGAATACATTTTTCAAACTACTACATATTTTTCACAGTAACAGTAATTTTTACGTACTCATTCATTCTTTTATTTTGGTTATTTTTCATTTATTTATATCGTCACGTTTAAAAAAAAAAAAAAAAAAACTACAAAGACTAATTGGAACTGCTAACAACATGTAGTAAAACCCTGCTCCTTTCAGCCTTTACCTATAGATGGCACTGTTGTGTTAATTTCACAACCCGGCCGCAGACTTCTATTTTACACATCAAAGTGATTGACGTGTTCTTTTACGAAGCACTTACAAGCTTTTAATGACCTTTACAAGAGAGGCCGTTTACTTCCCTGTCCCTCGGTTGCCAGGGAAACAAGAGCGACATGTAAATGATATTCCGTCTCAAGTAAAACATCCTTGATGGGCAGTTCAGCGGTTTGTGTAAAAATAAGCGGCGTGTCAGCTTCGGGCTTCCATCGGTTCTGCCAGCGTGGAATGTGCAATGAAACACAGCCATGTCCACTGAGCGGAGCTTTCAGACTGACGTGTATACGGCTTTCTTCGCCGCTGCTCTCAGCTCGCCAGCTCTTTACGATGACTCTGGCGTTCAAAAAACTGTAAAGTCAGCGCTTAACTTTTCCACCGATCTAAATGTGAATATTGAAAACAATTACAGCGGTTTAATAAACAGGGCAAAAAGAAGTAGCAGCTGACACTGAGGTTCTTCCTCCACACGGCGAATGGATGCGCAGACAAGCACTAACAACACGTTAATCTATGGCGTCAGAAAGGGTCCAAAAGTTTTGAGAACTTAAAAACAGAATTCGTAAGCAAAAAATGTCTATTTTCTTCGTTGCACATTTATTTTTTCGCTTGCGCTTTTCATTTTTTCGCTTGCGCTTCTCTCTATCGCCCCCTCGTGTCTAAAAATTTCTCACGTTCGATTTTTGTATTTAGCACCCGTTTTAACGGATGGGCGGGATCTAGACAGTAATTGGCTGCTCGACATATGTCCAGCCCACCCAGCCATGCTACACAATGAGAAATTGTGGATAAACACATTTTAAAAAATGTGACTGGAAAAAAAATAATGAAAATACCTGAGAGAAGTAAATAAACTCTCATCTCATTTTTTTTAGATCCCGCCCACCCGTTAAATCGGGTGCTAAATACAAAAATGAACGTGAGAAATGTTTAGACGCGAGGGGGCGATAGAGAGAAGCGCAAGCGAAAAAATGATGCTATTCCAAGGGTGTCTCTCGACTTAGTAGAGTCTGCAGTATCTGCCCCTTTTAGTTCTGCTGCACTGCGTGTCAGTCATACAGTTTAATAAATATTTATGGTGCTTTATTAGCTCTAACTGCGTTTCGTGTCTGTTTTTCTATGGTGTCCCCATTTCCTTGTCTGTGGCACTGCTGGAACACTGCGGATATGACAATTATGGGATGGAGCCTGACTTATGTTGGGCTGACATCATTGCAGTCCCAGAGAATGGACTCAAAGGACTCAAATAGTTTATATATTTTCACTTTTGTTAAATATGGACACCTGATCGCTAAACAATCTGTAGAGGGCTGTCCTGTACTGTTAATGCTACCTGGCCACTCAAGGAGACCCCGACTGAGCCTTGGTCTTCCCAAGGTTTCTCCCTAAAAAAAAAAATAATATCGTAAGGAGTTTTTTTCTTGCTGTCGCTTCGGCTTGCTCTTTGGGGGTTTTGGCATAGAACTCCGTAAAGTTGGTTTGTGACGACTCACTGTTGTAAAAAACACTATATAAATAAACTACTTGAGCTTGAGAGTCATAACATTGTACAAACTGTATAGAATACCTTACCTTACCTCACCTTACCTTATTTAAGAACTTTAACTTTACCTCAATTTGAGTGTAATTGTGTCAAATGTGTAGTTGTGTCAGATGCATTGGTGCTTTTTTTTTACAGGCTAATGAGAAATAACCAAAAGCCACTGCTCTTCCTCTGAATATCTAAGATATGTCCTTGTTTTTTTAAGGCAGAATTACATAAAATGTAGGGTTTTTTTATTCTGACAGAGCTAGCGAGAAATAACACATTATAAGCCCAGGCCATTAGGAATCGGCCCAAGGGCCGTCCGTTACTGGATATGCCTGACTTACTCTCACTCAGACACACACACTATGCATCTAGTGGCAATTAAGAGCGGTCAGTTTACCTTGAATCCATGTTTATTTTTTTTAACTGTAGAAGGAAACCCATTCGGCACGGGAGACTCCATCCAGATCACTGTTCGAAGCTAGATCACCAGCACTGAGAGGCAAATGTGCTAACCTCTAAAGCACAGTGCACAAGATCCTCACTGTGAAAAGTTTACATCAACTAACACACAAGTAAGTACTCTTGCATCACAATGTACATCCCATGGCATAGCAACAGATCTTTTTTTGATTCCTGAGTGGTGGTAAAAAAATGTTTGTGAGACTGAAATGTTTAACAGTTTACCCAGTAATTGCTAAGATAAGGCTTTAGCTTCTGAAGCTACCCAGATTAGCCTACACAGCTCCGAAACATCTATTTTAATTGGTTACAGTCTGATCTTATTTACATGACATACAACAGAATTAGTTATACAGGATATCACATGACTCGATTAAGCAATATTAGAGCGTTACATGGGCATTATCACTCTAAAGTGTCACATCTGTGTCGCTTTGTTATTTTACTTAGTTAAAAATAAATTCACCTCCATTCTCAAATGAACTGCAACCGCATTTTCTTAATGATTTATCTATTTATTTGGTTCCATCTACTTAATCTTTACCGCTGTTTAAAAACCTCTTCAGAGCAAGATGCCGTCATCACTATGCTTCACTGTGTTCTTAAGCTAAGATGATTTTATGGTGACAGCACCTCGCTACAAGGTCAAAAACTTACATTTTAATCTCATCAGACAAGAGTAAGGTTCCAGACACTGTTGGCAAACTTCTATTTTATATTGATTCATGTTCTGCTTTTTGCAGACAGGTTTAGTCAAACGTCTGTAAGTCTTTAGAATCCTGTGATCTGCATCTCTATCATAGTTGCATTTTGCTTCATGGATTCTCTGTCATCCTTAATCAGACTTTTATGATTATTAGCCTTTTTTAAGAACAACCACGGTTGTGCAATACTCTTTCTATTTGAAATATTAGTTTCAATATAGTTATGAGCAATATTTAATGTTGAAAATGTTAAAACCACACCATGATCAATACTGTTCTGAGAAATTTCCAATACCAAAGCCACTAAAGACATTGATTCAATGGGTCAGAATTGGAGTACGGTTTCTGACTTTTTGAGGTCAGCCATGTGTGTTTGATAAACCCTGTCTGATTTGACATGAGCCCAACGATTTGGTGAGGGATGCAGTATTATCGTTTTTTTTTAATTCAGGGATTTCATATGCAATTTCATGGAATAAAAATATCTGTCTTACAAAGTTGTCTTGAAAAATCTTTTTGTACGAGTGGACACCCATTAATGGGGTGTTTAAAACTTTGGGTTGGAAGCATGAGTTGAAATAGCTTCTTTATATTGATTTATCATCGTCAAGCCTCAAGGCTGTTTCACAACTAAAATGTTTATCTTTCAGTACCTGTCAGATATGCGGCACAGGAGTTAAAAAAAAATATATATATATAAATACAACTATTGTCACAACATCAAATATATCAACTACATATGAAACATTTGTGGAAATTTAAAAAGTAGTGGCACGGCTGGAATTAAGTATTGCTGCTTCATTTGTGAATGGAACAGCCCTTAGAGTCACATTACATTAAAAACTTGCCAATTTGTCAGCAGTTGAATCCAGAGGAGAAAAATAAATCACTTGTGGAATATATTTTTGCCTCCACTTCACATAAAACTCATGCTGATGAGACACTTTGTTGAAAGCATGTTTTCTCAAGAATAAATGTTGCCAATATTAAGGACAGCATTTTTGTTGATCCACAAATCTAAAATCATGAATGACAATAAGTTTGAAGATCTGCTGGTGGGAAGATCTAAGAAAATCCCTTGGAAATCATTTGAGGACATAGCTGAAATTTTCCTTGGCAACTATCGAGTGCTCATAACTCCATAATATTGGTTGACAACCGAGTTCTAGTATACAAAACAATAAAATAAAACATCACCGAAAATCCATTTCCTGCATTCACACTTCAATTTCTTCCCTGCTACTGATGGTGCAGTAATTGTTGAACATGAGTGCTTTCACCAACACTTTGCCACTACAGACACAATAAACATTTTCTTACATTACATTGTTTGCTTTCCGAGCAATTTTTCAAATGCCACGAAGAAGTATTACCATGGTTGAGCACAAACAAAAAAAAAGAAAGAGTTTTGGCTTCTAATACTAATAACATGTACAATTTGAATGCGACATGACATAAAAAAAAAAACACCTTAATTTTGAGGTACTATTGAGTTTTTTTTAACGAGACTATTCCTTTTTTTCATTGAGCTAAAAATAATCCATTTTAAATGAGGAAAAAAAATCTCAAATTTTTTGATAAAAGTTGTCCAATGCTAACGTATAATTTACTGAGCAAAAAATTGCCAGGTCACGTCAAATACTAAGCGCTTAAACATTGCATTTTTTTACAGCATAGGTTAGAAATTGTAACTATTAAATATTATAAGAATGGATTGAAGTCTAGAACAAAATATAAGTAAATAATTTCTAATTATTGGTTGGGGTCAAGGAACCACATGCAGTTCGGAAGCAGAGGGTTTCCATCCCTTGTTCTACAGCTTTACTCTGACCATTATATTTAAATGTAACATGGTCCAAACCCACAGAAAACACTAACACAATAGGTACAAAACAGAAAGTCTAATAAAAACAGATTTGAGTGTCACTCACGGTGCATGATGGGAACAGCGGTTCTTTAATAAAACACCACAAGTGTTTGTTTTTAAAGGTTTTAAAGGCGTTTTGAAATCATTACAGGCCCTTTATTTGGTAATTGCTTGATTTGGTTTGACGCTTTAGACTTGTGAGATTTCACTAAAATGTCTACGGCGGTATGAAGAAAATAAATAAAAAGCAGAGGTGCTGACAAAGTGACTGCTCAGTTGTACTGAAAACGACTTGCCAAATACACTTTAAAAAGAGAAATAAAAGGAGCGCGTGACGAGGGCTTTTGTCTGTCACATGGAACTGATTAGTGAAATGTGGACACAGTAAATTTACAGTTAAAGTTAACTGTTAAACAGTGAAATTCTTTAATCAGACCTGAAGTGAAAACATAGGAGGTTACAATAATTAAAAACGAAGTCGTACTCAGACACACTGAGTCGGTTCCACAGCATGGACACCTGTACATTAACCGACCGTGAGCACCCAACCATACAAGGTTAGTTCTAATAGTGAGTGGGGCTGCAGGGGAGTGGGAGAGCATGGCGGGGGCAGGCAGGCGGTCGGCGGTGCTCCTCCGCCCCGTTGGGCTCTGTGGGTGGGTGCTGCTGGGCCGCGGCTTACAGGGAGAGCTGCCATGCTGTTGCGGTGACCGAGGCTTAGCAGGCGAGAGGTGAGATTTAGGACATGGTAATCTGCATGGACTCCAACATCTCTTCCACCGCCTTCACCGAACATTTGTTCTCTTTCTTCCCACGGCCGGCGAGCTGAGAGATGGGGAGGAGAGAGAGAGAGACCGAGTGAGACTGAGCAAAAGAGTTGAGATGAGGACACCACCAAATTCACGATGGCTCTCTTTAGCACAAAAGCCTGTGGTTGAACAGGAAAGAGAGATCACTTTACAAACTGATCACATGACACGCCAAGTATTTAAAAACATTCCATATCTCACTGCACATGTTGGATGGGAGTTTAAGAGGATGAATAATGCATCGGGCGCACACAGTTAAATGGAGCCATAAACTCCGCGGTGGAACGGCCAGTGCCAGCTCCCCGACCCCTGTGGATTCGGCTCTGACGTGGCTTAATTGAGTTGCTAATCGAGTCTCAGAGGTCAGTGCACAGATCCTGGTGAGTCACACGGTCGATGCCACCTCTCATATACAATTTTCTTCGTCCACTTGTGACTCATCCCTGTGAGTACTCCTCAGCACTATTAGAAGTGGTCAGAAATGACCATGGCCACAAAACAACCTTCCACCCCCCTCCACCCACAGAGCGTGTGTGTGTCCAAGGCCAAAAAGGCCCTTAATTTCTCCTTGTTAGCCTTTCTGAAACATGGTCTTGCTGCTCTTAATGTCTTGACAGACAGAGGACTCGTGCCCACTGCTGAGCTCAGCGCTTTAGGCAGCGTGGGGATTGTATTCGTAAGGGTAACGGCTGTGGGCATGCTGGCAGACATGGCTGGGGCCGGGTGAAATCTGGCTAAGTGGTGTGAGGCTTGGATGGAGTGCACGACACCACACTGTGCTGCTGATGCTGTGACGATCTGCACTTTCCACTCTGCCCTCACTGGTAGAAGAATAAATGTCATGTTTACACCCCAACAACTGTCTATATTTTACATACACACAGTCCAACATACTTATGCACATGCACACACATTAGTACATAGTACAAATAATAAATATACCTGCCCACAAAGGTTTCATTTCATTTGATCATTTAGCAGATGCTTTTAACAAAAGTGACTCACAAACATCACAGCTTGTTTGGGGTTAGAACGCAGGGTTGATGCAGCAGCCCTGGAGCAATTAAGGTTAAGGACTCAAGGACCCACAATGGTAATTTGGCTATGTTCAGTG
>JAOUQT010051753.1:0-10786 GCA_025769995.1 Xyliphius kryptos | reverse complement strand
ATAAAGCACATAAGAACTTATAAAACCATTTTTGGTCAGAATATATTGTAGTTTAACACAAACTTTATAAAAATTTATTGTGCTCATCTCTACTAAGAGTTAATGAACAGAATATCCATCCGCTTATTCCTCTACTAGGGTCGCCCATCCAGGGGAGAACGTCTCGGGCAGTGGGCAGAAACACCCAAGACAGGGTGCCAATCTATCACTGGGCACACACTCAATCACATCCACACACACGAACACACACTATACAGAGCAATTTTGAGCATTCAGTTTACCTTGAATCCATGTTTTTGGACTGTGGGAGGGAACCGGAGAACCCGGAGGGGAGACCATGGGGAGTGGACATGGGGAGACCATGGAAACTTGCGCTGAGAGGTGAATGTGCCAACCACTAAGCCACTGTGCCGCCCACAGATGAATATAATGAATATAATGCATTTTATAACGCATTATGTCACTTCGTGTTATAAAACCAAATGGCTCATTCTAATATAAATATATAATTATAGTTATAAACATCTAAATATGTTAACAAAAGTGTTAAAAATCATTATGTATGAATAATATTTCATTATGAATACCGGATATAGGTAAAATTGCTGGATTTTATGTAAATATTTATTTAATGTTTACTACATTAAAATGTAATTATATATAACATGTAATTTTTACACAGTTAAAATTGCTATTGCTTTAGAAGTCTATAATACAAAATTGCTCATTATAGAAATTCTTAGTAAAATGTGATTGTTTTTGCACAATTTTGCTGATAAAAGTGCAACTCCAGTAATAACTAACAGTACTAAAGTATTCTAAAAAGGACAGTCATATAACATCTTAGAACATCTTACAGCCTGGTATTTTTTTCCTTCCTAAATTACGTTACACTGATTTTAGTGGGAATTGAACTGAGCCCAGTTTAAATAGCCTTTTTTTACTGAGTTTCTAGAGTGGAATTAAAAATTATTGTATTCACACCTCTGCAATAAGGGTCTGTTTGAATTAATCAAGAAAACAGTAAAAACATGTAGTCTCCACTCTCCACATACAGCTTAGTATGGTTCCACAAGTATCGCACATAGACGAACATCAGTAGGGCCTATTTGAAATTAAATAAACCACAAGCTGTGTGTAAAATAAGGATTTATTGTTTTAATTAATCTCTGCAGGATTCCACCTACAAACTGATTTTTATCCGTATGTTCAGCTTATACAAACCTGTGCCAAGTAGATTCGATAAAATCTATGTATTGTGTTTGCATGGTAACCTAAAAAGGTTGACACCATTTTTAGGGAAAAATTGTAGTTGGATTTTAAATTTTTTAATTTTTGATTTCATATGAACATGAACAAGTCAAATATTAGGTTTTGGGCTATAACTTCTGCATCGTCCCAAAAGGGTTACCTATTTGCACAGGGTTAGGTTAACCCTAACCCATTGTCACCCCCCACCACCTTATTTTTTCTTTCTTTTTTTGTAAAATTCCACTCTGCTTCTTGGACGGCTTGGTGGAACCTCACAGCACTGGAGATACGGGTTCAAATCCCAATCTGGGTTTTCTTGTTCTTCTCTGTGTCCATATGGGTTTCCTCCCAGAATCCAAACACATGTATTTAAGGTAAATTTGCCTGCTCTGAATCTAAATTGCCCCAATATATTGTGTGTGTCTAAGTAACTGAGTGTATCTCCTCCACATCTTTAGTCCCTGGTTTATGATTAAGTCGAAGATGATGAAACTTTTTTCTGCTTCTTTCTGTTCCTTGCCTCAGCAGAGAACATCTGGATGTTCAACCTGGTGCCCTTTCTGGCATAAGTCCCTTATTTATCTGTCTTGGGGCCAGCATTATAAGTGCACTGTAGGGGCACCCCCAATAGCTAACACAATTTGGTGTTCCCAGATCAGTGTTCTCCCCATACGGAAATAAATCTAGGACCTAGATGGAAGCACTAAACCTTTCCATTTTATCACATTACACATTCAACTAGCAATACAAGTACACCTGAAAATGCACTGTGTATTGGGAACGTGACTCTGACATGTATTTCATGTCGGGCCTGATGTTTGATAACCATGGAAATAGCCAGTACAAAAATTCTTACTGGACTATGACCCACTTTTTAAACGTTTCTGGATATTGACCCTATTGCTTAAAAAAAGGCCTTATAAGAGTTTTAAGTAAAACATAAATAATTATTGATCCCTGATGAATTAAATGTGAGAGGTATTATAACAAACCAAGCAACTAAGTTATATATACAGGACATACATTATCAGTTAAAGTAGACGATGATTAAAATGTGAAAATGTGTAAAACAAACAAAAAAAAAGAATTATGTGCTACAAAATGCCCAATACTGGGCTGGCATAATCCCCATTTGAATTTTTTTAAAGGAAAACAAACAGATAGATACTTACTGTTGAGTTTGGATGTTAAAAATAGATTTTAGGGGGCCAATCACTTTGACTTGTCGATATGTAGGGCTTGCAGGCTTCACAAGGTTGCTTTTAAGTCATTATGAGTTTTAGCAGAAATGCTGTATTTAGTTTTTTTAATCTCACTTAAACAGAATATTAATTATCTCCTGTGCAACACTGATGTTCAGAACCTTTCATTAAAAATGGCATGCCTTTTTTTCAAGCTTCAGGTCTGGATGATTTCTTGTGAATAATTGTGAATCTGGGTTTTGAGCCTAAATTTAAAGCAGCTGCTGAATATTTTAGTACCTGCATTACTCAGCCTTCGCCTACACTCTCGGTCTCCTCCTTTGTAGCATCAGCCTGAAAATAGGCTCGTTCCCATGATTTACATTTTTTTTTCACACTTAGAAACTAGGACCACCAGCATTTAAGCTGTGGGGGCTCACCAAGAAGACAGTGGAGGCTGGAATGGCAGAATGGCTTTATAAATGAAGCTCATAATGCACCAGCAGAGACCGAGCGAGAAGCGAAAATTTCATGAATTGATAATTGATTCATCTGGTTGCTTAATTTCCTTTTAGGGAATTTAAATTACTGATGAGAACATGTTGTGTGTGGTGTGACCTAGATTATGCTTTATTGAAAGTATATCCATGTTGCTGTTAAAAATCAACTCTAACATCTAAAACATTGGCAGAATTCATAATTAACTTACTATTTAAAATACAGTGCAAATTAATGTGGTTGCTGTTTACATGAATGTCAGTAATCAAGGTTTGTTTCACAGTAATGTGTGTTAACATTCTACATAAATACATAAAAACAGCAAGTGAATAGTTTCTTTTCAGTTGCATGAAATGCCACTGTACAGTATGTCAATAACACATTAAGGTCTGAAATTTACGTGTGTCCCTGAAAATATGACATCCCCCGAAAGTAAGACGTAGCAAACTACGGAAGCAACTACTGTACTGTATATAATATATATGGATATATATGAAAATAAGACCCATCACATGTTTGGAAGCAACATTTTATATAGAATTTCCTTATTCTTAGTTGATTTGGTAGTTGATTTGTTACGACAAGCAGTAACAATTGCGAGTGATACAAATCACCCCGCACACTGTATGTTCAACATGCTCCCCCTGGAAGAAGATACAGAAGTTCTTGCACCACGAGACTCAAAAACAGCTTTATCCATCAGACCGTAAGGTTGCTGAACTCCCTTCAGTCAGTTCCATCCGGACTACTTAGGAAATAACACCCCATCATACACATGACTTTCTTGGCACGATTATGCCTTTTTGCATAATTTTTTTTTCTTTTCCCCCAACATTTGCTGCTATTGGGATTCTACGACTTTGGGATTCTATAACTCTTATTTTTAGTAGAAATCAGAGGTCACTGTACAAAACACTATTTACAATTTATTATTATTACTTTATGCTACATGTTATATAAAAATAAATAAATAATGATTATTATTATTATTATATATTATCTTGTGTATTTGTCTTTTTACATCTATATTTTTATTTTCAAAAAATGTGTCATAAATGTTATCGCCGTCGGAAAGTAAGGAACGTAATTTCGATTACTTTGTATGTCCAGAACGTGAAGGAATTGACAAAAAAGCCTACTTCTACTTCTTAATTTAGATTCTAATATTCAGCCATGTTTATGGGGGCAAAATTTGACAATTCCTAGAGCATTTTCCACATTTAAAACCAAATTATTTCCCTTTTTAAAAAAATGATTAAACATTTGTGTTTGTAATGAGGTGTGGGTTTGAATGAGGATAGGAATGAAAGACAGGATTTCTCTCTGACAGGAATGGGCTTTATTTACTTTATTCAACTGTGCACTGATGACACCAAACGTCCTGCGGCTGTCGGTCCATGTATTTTTACCTCCCACCGCATGCGATGTAACCACTTATAAAGGCTGCACATGTTCATCAGGCGGAGCATGGTGGGTTAATTACTTTCAGTTACCAACGCCATCGGCTCCTCCTTTTGTACTCCAGTGCAATTAAGCTATTCTGAATCCCAATCTGGGGGGGGGGGTGTGACTGTGTGCACAAGCTGCCGCGGAGAGAGGGAGAGAGTCCGCGATGTTTCTCCCGCCTCCATGCACGCGGCTCCGATTCAGTCTGCCCACAAGCTCCTGACGTCATCTCTTTAGCATAGGGCCACTTGCGTGCCATCCCGGTCGACGTTGGCTCGTCCGCCCTCCAGCGCCGATGGCCACACAAAAACGGCAGGTCCAGCGGTCCGGCGGCAGGTGCCTTCCGCGCCTCCCTGATACACCGCGATGAGCGAAGCCACCCACCGTTTTGCTGCTTCATCCACAGCGGCTGGAACCTCTGCTTGCCCCGCCCACCTCCGCGTTGCCTTCAGCGACCGCCGGCAGCCTGGGTCCGGGCGTGCGCCCCGACTGGAGAACATACCCGCGTAGCTCGCAGATGACGTCCTCTGCCACGTGCGTCCTCATCCATCCCGGGTTTTCGGCACCAGTGTCGCGGGGTCGAAAGGATGAGGACCGGAGACAGAAGTTTAACACACATGGCTTTATTTACCGACCCAACACGCCTACAAACAGAATCCTGAGCAGTTCACAGTTCTTGTGGTAGCCGTGCTGGGTCCTCCGTCCCACCAACTCCGTGGTCGGTCTCTCTCTCCGCGGTGTGTGATCGTGCAGCTTATAAAGTGGCACACAGTCATTTAGAGCCGCTTCAGGTGCGTTAATCAACCCTGATCAGCGCCGCGGCTTCGCCACGCCCCCCAACACCACCGCGTCACAGTTGCCTAGATGTTGTAACAGCATTTTTAATTGTTGTTTCCGAATTTGTAAATCTTGTTTCTGCGTTTTTAATTGTTATATTGACATTAATAAATATCTCAACATTAGACATCGTAGTCTTGGCACCTTGTCAATGCATCAAACATTTTTAAATGTTTCATGTTTCAAAGTATCAACATTTGCTCGTATCTCTGCATTTGTGAATTTTGGTGTTTGTAAATGTATTCTTGGTGTTTGTAAATGTTGTTTTAGCATTTGTAAATTAAGTGTAGGTGTTTGTAAATGTAGTCGTGTCGTTTGTAAATGTAGACTTGGCATTTGTAAATTTTGTTTCAGTGTTTGTTGTCTTGGCATGTAGGTGTTTGTAAATGTAGTCTTGGTATCTGTAAATGTAGTCTTGGCATTTGTAAATTTTGTTAGGTGTTTGTAAATGTAGTCTAGCCATTTGTAAATGTTGTCCCAACCCTTCTTTTCCACAGAGTTGCTAAAAAAAATCAATAAAAAAAAGCCAGATCGAGTTATGCGCAGGGTTGATAGTGCTACAGTGTAGCTGGTTCTTCCTAATAATACTGACTTTTGTTGTTTTCTCATTTGTAAGTCGCTTTGGATAAAAGCGTCTGATAAATGATTAAATATAAATGTATTGTAAATGTTGTCTTGGCATATGCACATTTTGTTTCGTGTTTGCTTGTGTAGGCTTGGAAAAGTTTGAAAAGTTTTTTGCCATTTGTTAATTTTGTTTTGGTGTTTTTAAATGTTGTCTTACCATTTGTAAATTTTGTTTTAATATTTGTAAATGTATTCTTGCCATTTGTAAATTTTGTTTTAGTGTTTGTATTCTTGGAATTTAGGTGTTTGTAAATGTAGATCTAGATCTTGGAATTTGTAAATTTTGTTTTGATGTTGTAGTCTTGGCACTTGAAATTTTTTTTCGGTGTTCGTAAATGTTGTCTTGACATTTGTACATTTTGTTTGTGTTTGTTGTCTTGGCATTTAGGTGTTTGTAAATGTAGTCTTGGCATTTGTAAATGTAGTCATGGTATCTGTAAATGCAGTTTTGGCAGTTACAAATGTTGTCTTGGCATTTGTAAATTTTGTTTAGGTGTTTGTAAATGTTGTCTTGGCATTTGTAAAAATAGTTTCGATGTTTTTGTAAATGTAGTTTTGACATTTGTAAATTATGTTTTGGTGTTGGTAAATTTTGTCTTTGCATTTGTAAATTATGTTTTGGTGTTGGTAAATTTTGTCTTTGCATTTATATATTTTGTTTCAGTGTTTGTAAAGTTGTCTTGGCATGTGTAAATTTTGTTTCAGTGTTTGTAAATGTTGTCTTGACATTTGTGATTTTTGTATCGCTATTTGAAATTGTTGTCTTAACATTTGTAAATTTGGTCTTGGCATTTGTAAATGTTTTCTCAGCGTTTCTGAATGTAATCAACATTTTTAAAAAATTGTATTTGTTTTTGTCATTTATAAATGTTGTTTCTGTGTCTAGACATTTGTTAATGTTGTATTAGCGTTTTTAAAGTTGTATCTGTGTAACGCTGGCGTGCCGGTTGAGTAAACGGGTAGCTCGCACGGAGGGGAGCTTGAAGGAGCAGGTAACCAGGTAAGGATTCCAAAAGAGAGAGGTTTATTTGCATGGACGCTAAAACGCACAGTACACGCAAAATGAACCGACACGCAACAAAAACAAACAATACCGGACACGGACAAAACGGAAGACAAGGGTATATAAAATAAAAGTCCCTGTCATGTGACAAAGGAGAACCAATAAACAACATGTAACAGTTAATTAACTAAATACATGAAACATGAAAAGGCACACACAAAAGGCAGGTGCGCCTAGCGGACCTGACAATCTGCATTTTTTAATATTGTCTCAGCATTTATAAACGTTGTCTCAACATTTGTAAATGTTATTTCAGCATTTGGAAATTTCTTTGTATATAACGTTAATTTGTTTTGCTCTTTTTGACCATTGAAAGCTAATACATGCTTTAACAACATAACGTAGTACGAAAGACATGATTTATTTGTAAAAGCCCATTCATTACAGACGATAAGTCGCTATGAAAAATATTTCATGTTATATTACAACTGTAAAGTTCGGAACAACAATAAAAAAAATTCTTTAGCTTACTGTTGCATATTTTAAGTATACATAAGTCCTTCTTTGGTAGGGGCAAGCTTGTAGTGATAGCAGTAACAGAACCCTGAACTTTTTGGGGTCCCATGTAGTTTTTTTATTTGAACATTTCAATCGTTGTTCCACATGTCACAAACAGCATTCACCATGAACATCAAAGGTCCAGTTTATATGGCAATCATCATTTGTGATTACTAGTCTAATGAGTACCAGCACATTTTTCTCCAACATTAGCAATAAGAATACCTCGCCATAACTACTGTTGGCTCTGGTCTGTTTCTGCTGTTACAAAATGCTATTTTAGAAACTATACAAGGAAAAGCAATGTTGGTGTCCCACCGGTTGTGGAATGTGCACTATTATAGTATGCTTGTGTGATTTTGCATTGCAAAGACATTCCATCATTAACTCTGATTGTCTTCCTGAGGGACTGAATAAACAGTTTAACATGACCATTTGTAGAATGGTGGAAATAAAGGAAGTGATTTGTTTTGAGTGATTTTTCCTGATAAGCATTGGAAACTGCTTTGAATTGAATTGAATTGAGTGCTACTGTGGCTCAATTGGTAGGTCTGGCATCTCAAAGCAAGACACACTAAAATCTTATTAATTTACTTTTAAACTTTAGTACAGAAAACCTATTAAGAGTGGTCATCAACCACCACCAGATGGGTGGGTAAAAATGTGTATAGGTAAAATGTGTTGTGGGTGAATGTGTGTATGGGTGGTTGAAAGAGTGTATATGTTAAAGTGTGTATGGGTAAATGTGCGTGGTTGGGTGAATGTGTGTGGGTGAAGGTTCTAAGGGGTAAAAGTGTGTAAGGATGAATGTGTGTATGGATGAATGTGTGTATAGATAAATGTGTGTATAGATAAATTTGTAAATGGGTGAATGTGTGTATAGATAAATGTGTGTATAGGTCAAAATGTGTATAGGTGAATGTGTGTCTGGGTGAATGAGTGTATGGTCATTGGACTATCAATCAGAAGGAGGTGGTTCAAATCCCGGGTCCACTGAAGTAACCAATGTGGGTCCTTGAGGAAGACCTTTAACCCTCATTGCTCCAGGGTGCTGCATCAACCAAGTTGGGAATCCTGTAAGTTGCTTTGGATAAAAGCGTCTGCTAAATGACCAAATGTAAATGTATGGCTAAGAGTGTGTATGGGTGAGCGTGTTTATGGGTGAATGTGTGTATAGACAAAAGTGTGTATAGACAAAAGTTTGTATGTGTAAATGTGTGTATGGGTGAATGTGTGTATGGGTGAAGGTAAATGTGTATATTAGTAGGTAAAAGTGTATATGTGTGAATGTGTTTATGGGTAAAAGTAAGTATAGATAAAAGTGTGTATGGGTAAATGTGTGTATTGGTAAATGTGTGTATGATTGAATGTGTGTATACGCAAAAATGAGTATAGACAAAAATGTGTAAGGGTGAATTTGTGCATAGATAAGAGTGTCTATGGGTGAATGTGTGTATGGATAAAAGTGTGTATGGGTGAAAGTTTATATGTGTGAATATGTGTATAGGTAAAAGTTTGTATTGGTAAAAGTGTGTATAGATAAAATTGTGTATGGGTAAATGTGTCTATGGGTGGGTGAATGTCTGTATGGGTGAAAGTGTGTATGGGTGAGTGTGTGTTTACATAAAAGTGTGTATAGATAAAGTGTGTATGGGTAAATGTGTGTATGAGTGAATTGTGTGTATGGGTGAATGTGTGTATGAGTGAATGTGTGTATGGGTGAATGTGTGTATAGATAAATGTGTGTATGGGTGAATGTGTGTATGGGTGAAGGTGTCAAGGTGTCAATGAGTGAAAGTGTATTTAGGTTAATGTGTGTAAAGGTAAAAGTGTGTATGGGCGAATGTGTTAATGGGTTGAAAATGTGTATAGGTGAATGTGTTTATGGGTAAATGTGTGAATGGGTGTTTGTATGGGTGAATGAATTTGTGTTTAAGTGGGCAGGTGCAGGTTCATCGTTATGTGTGGGAGAGTGTTTTTTGAGTTTGTATGTGTGTGCATGTGTAAGTTTGTGAGTATGTATGAGTGTGTGCATTTGAAAGTGTGTTAACATGTGCTTAGGTATTTTGAATGTGTGTGTGTGTGTGTGTGTGTGTGTGAATAGGACAAAGCCATTATCTTAACGTCAGGTGTTTTTTGTCAGTGCGTCGCAGTGCAGCTGATTAAACCTAAAGGACTCGTGCTTCATTTTGTCCTCTACTCATCTGCTCTGTATTTCCTTCTGCACACTTCATACTCAAGTGCACTTCATACACTCTCCTCTGTGTGTATATGCGATGCACATGTGCATTTAAAACAGAGCCTCCGATGTCCTTTTTGGTCCAGTGTTTTAACGTCCTGCTGCTTCAGCTCTTCTATTTAGTGTGACACCTGATTCAGCACAGCAGCTCATTAACACACAGGTTTAGTGCACTCTTGGGCCAGCTACTTAAAAATGCATTTATCCAAAAGGAGGTGTGTACAGACTGGTGGAGTGAAACATCTGTCAGTCGCAGAAGTAAGAAAAAAAGTTTAGTTCGAACAAACATGTACGCGGCCGTGCCTTGGAAGTAAAAAGCAATCCATTATTTTTCTATTAAATTTTTCCTGTAATCTACGCTGCATAATGAGCTGTGAATATTACGTCAAATGAGTTATCTAATGGTGAAAATAAATCATTTTGTCACTCCTAAAGTGTTATACAGACCGCGGCATAGCATACGCAGCAATAACTGATCTCTTTGCCAGTATATATTATGGTTTGTGGAGCACCAGACAGAAGAAACATGAGGAGGGTGTTGTGACGCTGTTGCACGCAAGCCATTTATTAGAACCAGAATTAAAATGGGTATATCACAAGAAGAAAAAGTGTAGAGTCGGTAACTGTTCCAATCCGCCGTGAACTTAGGAGAACTCCGCTTCTGGCGCAACACGAAAGTTCTACTCCATATCTTCCACAGGCCGTAAGTGTGTTCTAAATTTCTGAAACCACTGAAGATGTTCAGCAGGCGTAGAAATGAAAACCAAAACGGGCAAACTGAAAAACAGACCTGGACCACAGGAAGAGGAGGAATTACCGGACGCAGCACTCACGGCTCTGGTTCACCACATGTGACACGACACACCTGCCAGAACAAACGTGCAGCCTTAAAAACAAAAACGGGGTGTATCCCAGTTGAACTCAGACGAAGACGGTACCAGGAAAGCTAGAACCGTAACCTTCCACCCTCTTCTTACGGTGGAACAAGTGGCGGACACAAATCCTCTCCAATTACCCTGGCAGCATGGCCAACCCTTGGCTCTGCAGGTATAGGTGAATGTGTGTCTGAGTGAATGAGTGTATGGTCATTGGACTATCAATCAGAAGGAGGTGGTTCAAATCCCGGGTCCACTGAAGTAACCAATG
>JAOUQT010051727.1:0-10787 GCA_025769995.1 Xyliphius kryptos | reverse complement strand
GTTGGTTTCACAGAAGTGTGGTTTACTTGGAGTTACATTGTGTTGTTTAAGTGTTCCCTTTATTTTTGTGAGCAGTGATTATATATAATGTCTAAATATCTATACTGTAAACATTTCCTAGATATAACATGTTTGACTGTGGAGGTCCGTGTTTGTTTTGTTGTAATAATTTAACAGAAAACTTATTCTGTATCTCAAAACAGGGCAAATGATTTTCTTGATGGTTTATTTAGAACTTTATTGATTTAATGTAAAAAAAAAAAAAAACAGGATCGAAAGTAAGTATTGAAAATAATCAAAGCATTGGCTTAAAGTATCAATATCAAATAGTGATGAAGGCTCCAATTGTGGGGGGTGAAGAACGTCCTTATCGTCTACCTAGTTTTTTTGCCCGGATTAAAAATCTGGAATGAATATAGTGTGAGTTGGGACTGTGGTGTCCACGGGAATTATGTGAATTTATAAGTAGGTTTTCCAAGGACATGATAAGGAATGACAAAGCCAAGTTTCAGCTTTGTAGTTACTCACCAAGACCGCAATTAATCCGAAGCATATGAAAGCAAGAACCCGTTTTTTTCAAGGACAGGGTAGGGATTTAGGGTGCCAAGTTTCAGCCTTGTAGGCACTCTGGAAGACCCTGGAGGGGTCTTGGGTGAGAGAGTGATATCGAACGAACCAAAGAATTTAGGAAAGTGAGAAGCAGTTGAAGGACATGATTAGGAATCACGATGCCATATTTCAGTCTTGTAGGTACTCTGGAATATCGAGAATTAGTGATGTCAGAGAGGGCTTCAGTGTCTTTAGGTATAGATTATATACAGAATGCAATATAAATGTGTATGTAAAAAGCACAGCCAGATACAAAATCTATCAAAAATCTATCGTAACAAACATGGATGCAGTTTACTTTGACGTAACACTAATGCTGGCTTTCATGTGTTTACAGCGGAAATTTTTATATGTAAGTTTGAAACATGATTCGACCATTTAAATTTTGATTTTGTATTTGTCTAACATTTCACTTCCTTTTGACTTCTTCCTCTTGTGAAGTTATAAGGGAAGTTCGAAGACAATAATGAGATACTGCTACCCGCAGCTTTGACATAGGTAGTATGCATACGTCCGGCACGGATTTTAAAAATATGCTTTTGGTTATTTAGCAGACGCTTTTATCCAAAGCGACCTACATGTATCCCTTGGTCGGGATCAACACCCAGTTTTCATACAGCAACCTGGAGCAATAAGGGTTTAGGGTGGACCCAAATTGGTAACTTCAGTGGACCTTGGATTTTAACCCACAAACTTGGGGTTTAAATTGGTGGTCCATAACCATAACTCCCTCAAAACAAAAATACATACTCTTGCAGACATATCAATGCATAATGGCTATGTAATCAACACATTTGTTCAAATTGATGAATATTTACACCCCTCGTATAGACATTTTGGTGTCTGCGGCAGGAGAGTTCCTCTGTAAGTTGTGCAAATGACTTGCCTTCCAGATCTGTTTTTTAACAGAAGGGAAGTTTAAATATCAGATAATAAATTAAAGTATTCAAACGCTCTTATCTTTAGCACTGACTGGTTTTGTTACCTCAGGTAAGACCTGCTCAACCTGATGACCTGGTTGCTGTTCCACATGAGGAGTCTATATGTTGTAGTGCTGCAGCTGCAACTGTAAAACCACAGGGTCCATGTATATGGAGGTGGAGCTGATGAAGTGTTTATACATCACTAGCGGAATACGTGTGAACTTGATAACAATGTTAAGGTTGTAACGCAATTGTTTTTGATTGAGAGAACGATTTGGAGTATTTCAAATAAACATATTATTACAGCGTGAGGTTTGGGCCAATTAAAAATCTGAAATTAATATGTGGAACGAATATAATGTGAGTTGGGACTACAGTGTCCTCACGGTTGCTTTCTTACTGGAATTTATCAGTAGGTTTTCCAAGGACACGATAAGGAATGTTGGAGCCACGTTTTAGCTTTGTAGGCAATCTATCCGAGGTGTTGCGTTTCATGGCTATAGTGAACAATTAAACGTAGGAAAGTGAGAACACGTTACTTTTTTTCAAGGACATAGTAGGTAATCACACTGCCAATTTGCAGACTTGTAGGTACTCGTAAAGACCCCAATCCACCTGAGGTGTTGTGTTTGATGGTGATAGTGACTGAACAATTAAACATGGGAAAGAGAGCTCCCATTACTTTTTCCAAAGACATGGGAGGGAATAACGGTGTCAAGGTTCAGTCTTGTAGGTACTCTCAAAGACCCCAATCCATCTGAGGTGTTGCGTTCAATGGCGAGAGCAACCGAATAATTAAACGTAGGAAAGGAAGAACCCATCAGTTTTTCCAAGGACATGGTGGGTAATCACAGTGGAAATTTTTAGCTTTGTAGGTACTTGCAAAGATCCCAATCCATCTGAGGTGTTGCATTCAATGGCGATAGTAAACGAACAATTGAACGTAGGAAAGTAAGAACCCGTTTTTCTAAGGACATGGTATGGAATCACAGTGCCAAGTTTCAGCCTTGTAGGTACTCAGGAAGTTGAAGAATTCATGATGAGTTCGTAAAGGCTTTGGTGGTCATAGGAATGGATTGTGCAAAATACTGCAGGGTTCTTCCTGTGAGGAGTTTGCATGTTCTCCTCATGCCTGTGTGGAAATTCATGTCTTGAAGTGTGCTGCTGCTTTGAGACAATGCACTTTATGAACAAATAAACCATCTCCTGTTGGAGCCAAGGAGGTTCCTTGTTGCCGCAGCGATTACTCAGCCGTTCATAAGCTTATTGAGCATGCTGAAGGAATGGACCTGGCAACCTCAGAGCTGCACTTCTCTCTGTATTTATCTGGAAGGTGAGAACTATTGTGCATCACCTGTGGCGGTCTTAATAGTTGGCGTATCATGTGGAGATCTAGTGGAACCGGTTACTCCAGCGCGGGCAGGTGTGAACGTCAGTATGTCCAGTGATTGTTCCAATTATGACAACAACCCACAATTTAGCCACATTGAGCTCTTTATATACTGTAATATAGATGCAATATATATTCCCTTGACCACCACACAGCTGGTAATATTTAGGTGGTGGATGATTTCATGGACCTTTGGGGGTTCATTCTATGTTCCGTCACTGCAGCACAACCCACTGTCTGTGTTTCAGCCACTGAAATAAGACACTGTGTCCATTTTGTCTCTCTCATGTCTCAACATGTTCACACTTGCACTCAATCGTTCACGTGCCCTTTGTTTGATGTTTCGTAAATTCCTGTTTTAAGTAGAAAATCTGTAAAATGTGCACCCACCCTGTTTCAGGAGCTCAGTGAATTCCAGCGTGGTACCGGGATAGGCTGTTACCTGTGCAGCGAGTCCAGTCATGACATTTCCTCATTACTAAATCTTCCACAGTGGACTGTCAGTGGGATTAGAACAGAGAAGAAGTGATGAGGTTCGCCAGCAACTCAGCTGCCAAGTGTTAGTCCACGGAATTGATGATGTCATAGTGCACAGATCACCCACTTTCTGTTGTTCATGGCTACAGAGCTCCACACTTTATGTGGCCATTTCAGAAGTTGGACTTTTCATTGAAACACTTGGCCGTTCCTGTCCCAGCACCAGTGCACAGAGCAGATATCCATAAAGACATGAATGAACCAGTTTGCTGTGGAAGAACCAGAGTCCTGGCATTCACCTGATGGGATATACTGACGTGCAGACTGAAATCATTCTGTCCATCATCAGTATCTGACCTCACAAATACGACATCTAAAATTCTCTTAAACACCAAAACCTTGAGGAAAGAGTTTTTGGAGTTGAAGTTGTTCTAGCTGCATCAAATTAAACTATATGGATCAAGAGCGGGACATTCCTCAGGGTCATATGAGTTTAAAGAACAGACAACTTAATACTTTTGTTTCTTTAAAAACGAATGAAGTCAAGTCTATATATAATCTTGATTGTCTTTCCAAACCCTTATATGCTGGATTTTAGGCGAGTTCATTATCAATGGACGTGTCCGCTTCATGTTCATCAAACCTTTGTTGCAAATCGTATCCAAATTGGGTTGCAGCCTTGAGAAGACAAACACTCACCGTGCGCTCGCCGTTGATTTGCTTACACACATGACATCACAAAACCCCGGTTCTACATCCTGTGTGTTTTATAAAACCTCTTCATTTATGTGTATTTTTAGGGCTGTCTGCACCGCACCCAGTTTAACTTTCTAGTAGCTTGGGATCTCTTTGAACTAATTTAGTTTGTAATCAGATTACATTAGTTTATCACCAACGTTGCAAATGTCTCCTGCAGCCAGTATTTCCATAAACTGGTAAACCACTAGGAAAACATTACAGATCTGTTGACGCGTTTCTCAAATCGTCCAAAGTCTAGATGCAGTCCGTCTTTAAACTAGTAGTTTAAATTTTGAGATATGGCTCTTAATCTGTGAATTAATCCCCTAGTCATGTACGCAGCATGCTGGGCAATGTGGGTGTTACCAGACCTAAATAGACGAGACGGAAAATCGCATACTAATTTATAAATGTCTTTAAAATCAACATAATTAAAGCACAAGGCACATGTGATCCCTACACCATACAGGTGGCGCTACTCCTACTACCACGGATGCATACCTCTGCGATCGTGCCCCCCTACACCTAATAAATAAAATAACAAAGGGGATCCTGCTGACTTTGTTGTAGAGCAGCTGCAACCGACTGCGAGGAAAAGCCCTTGTTTACTCTAGCTACTTACAATGAGAATTGTGTGTGAAAACTTATGGTCATATTGCATGCCACCTACTTTTCATGAAGCAGCGTGATTTACAGCGCATTGCTTTGTGGACCAACAAAGACTTCAAATTAATAGCTCAACACCTTAAAGGCTATGTACCACCTAGTTGACCACCCTGAATATGTTACATTATTTCAGCTTCTAAAATGTAAATGTGAGTAAATTTTTAAAAACATATTTAGTTTATTTTAAAAATCGACAAGTTCAAGTAAATTGCCCCGAGGTTGCTCTGGAAATTCCATGAAGTTGCCATGTTACGTCACTGGACATAATTGTTGAAAAACGGAGCCTGCGATGACTGACTTGGTCTGTGAATTTTCCAGCGCCTTGTTCCTGTTGGTGAAAAATCCTCTTATCCTTATTCATATCCCAAACCCCATAGTCCTGCCTGCTACATATCATAGTTGTGTTGTTGTCTGGCATGAAGTAAGCACTACAAATAATGGAGTGAACGGACGCTTTTTTTTCCAATGTGCATTTTTAAAATTGACATTGTTTTAATCTTTGGGTCATTTGTGCACGGGGATGCCACTGTACACGGAACTACTGCAGCCCAAAACAACGCTCCTTTTTGTCATTTTGCACATTCAGTTCCAGAATTCTAACCATCAAAAATCAAAAGTCAGAAACTTAACATATGCTGTATTTATGTGTTCAAAAATGTTATATTAGCTGGTGCTTAGCCTTTAAACACAAAGCTACCATGCCCCTCGGGACGTTCGGCCAGAAACAGAAAAATAAGGTTTCTTCCGTTGCTGAGAAGCACAGTGTATGGGTGAAACCTAGTTCAAGGAAGAGTACTGATGTAGTACCCTAATGCAGATTTAAGATAATGGAACTTCATTCCTGTTGGTTAAACACACAAAGTGGGAACAGTGTCCCGGGGTGCTCCGGCAGGCAGTTTTACTGACTTGATGCCCCCTGTGAAGGATTTATTTTCAGATATAAACAGATCAATTTTAGGAAATTGTACACCGTCTGCAGTAATCTGACGCTGCTGCCAATCTCTCTCACTTTCTGTAGAGTCAAACAAATAACATGTATCAGATGATGGTGAGAATGAGACCAGCCTAATAATACAGTGACCCCTGCATAACCTCTTATGCCTCAACTTTCTCTTTCGTCCTCTTTAGGAGAAAGTCGGCAGAAACATGGAGTAGTGGGCGTAGCCAATGCCGTAAGAAGGAGGGAGGTGAGATACGCATGACTCATATATCTGCCCACATGTAATGCCTTTAAAACCTCCCACAATTGTCAAATTTGGTAGGTGCACCTTGCTAGTACCAGGTGAGTTTCACTTTCACCTGGGGAATAGTCTTAATCCTGTGTGGTGTAAAGTCAACAAAGTTTGTCAGTTTTTCACCAATTACATCATACAATCTGCGAAGTTAAGGTCTAGTTCTGGACTTGAAGCCCTTAGGGTGACTGTTCTGGTACCTGAACTGTTGATCTCCACAGTTTAGATTCTGGACCATTACAATCTAACATGACATCACAGCATATGTGTATGTTTTAGAATGGAGGAGCCAATTCTGATGTTAATGACATCAACTGGATGTCCAATTACGTCCCTCAGCCCTGGAGACCAGAGGTAAGCAAGCAAAAGAACCCTATCACCCAGTAATAAAGTAGATAATTAGTCCTATTATCACCATCACTTCTGCCATTCAATTCTCTTACCGTATAGATGACCTTTGTAGTTCTACAGTTATAAACCAATTGTTTAGTTAACAAGCACTCCCACTAGCAGTGGGAGTAAATGGTTCTCACTTCATCAGTACAGAGTCCCAACAACTAAACAAATTAAAAACAGAGTATGTTGAAACCACTGGACTACAAAGACTACCTATGTGGTTGGTGGAGCTGGTAAAATTAATGTAAAAACAAAGAACTGGACGTAATAATGTGGCCAGCTAGTGTATTCCTCATAACCAAGTCTCTTTTGATTGTCTCGTTTTCAGTATAAAGGACAGGCAAACCTTCATGTCTTTGAGGACTGGTGTGGGAGCTCAGTGTCAAGTCTCAGGAAGAACCTTCACTATCCACTTTATCCCCATGTAGGTATACGGATATGACTGTATCAAGATCGCATGTACAGTAAAAGGTTTTAAGGTCACTGATTTGGGAATGATTTGACTTGATTATTAATTCAGGTCGATTGGTTTTGCATCCTTGGAAATGTGCAGTGATGTTGATAGATCGTCTATTAGTGTCCATCGATTGTCCAGCAATGAGGGACACCAATCGCCTTGATAACATTGTAACATTGCTGTATAAATGACTACAGTTAAGATCTAAGTTGCAGGAAAGTAATTATGAATGACAAGTTGCACTTCAGTTGTCAGTAGTTGGAGTTCCAGGTTTAAATCCTGAGCTGGGTGGAGTTTTCATGTTCTCCACGTGTCCAAAAGCATGGATTCATTTACATTTAGTCATTAAGCAGACATTTTTATCTAAAGCAACTTACAAATAAGAGAACAACACAGGTCAGTAGTTAAGGAAAAACCAGCTACATTGTAATGTCATTAAACCTTATCATTATCCAATCTGGCATTTAGATTTTTTTTTGTTTGTTTTCATTGTAAGTGCTTGTAAGGGTTCAAGGTGAATTGGATGCTCTAAATTGGTGTTATATAGTGTGTGTCTGAGTGAGTGAGTGTGTGCCCAGTGATAGATTGGCACCCTTGTTCTGGGTGTATCTGCCTAGCGCTCTAAATGTTTATCCCTGGATGTGCATGAGGAACCCCACGGTGACCCTACATTCAACCAGTGTGATGGAGTTTGGTGTTCAATAGTTGACATTTTTCAGTTACGTTCTTGAATGATGTTTGTAAAGGGAGGGCGGCACAAATGCGGTCTGGAGCTAGGATTTCTACTAGGATTCAAACTTCCAATGTTCTGGCATGGTGTCTTTTGCTGAAAGTCCCGCTCTTTGGTCCATGGTTTTCTTTCTTCGTGGCGTGTGATGTCACAGCTTATAAGTCTGCAGATATCATCATGCAGCGCAGCATCATGTGCACTAATCAATCACCCTGATCAGTGCATCTGTGCCACAGTGGTACCGTCACAATGTTCAATTTAGGAACAATGAAAATCCTCCTAATTGAGGAACAAGAAAACCTTTCTTAATCTCAGCACCAGTTCTTTTTAAAAAAGGAGAACATTACTTTAAAGGACTCATGTGCTTTTCAGGAGCTTTTATGTAAATTGGAGGTCTGATTTTTGGCTCCAATGAGTCGATTCCTGAGCCACTTTTTTAGAATTTGAGCAAAATGAATTCTGGCATCATAATCTTGGAATAAATCTACCTCGTCACGGACAAAGATCTATTGGAGAAAGAACCTGCTTGTTCTGTATGTTCTGGTAAGCTGACCCTTATAACGTTGCTGAACCCAGACCTGACCGACTGCAGCGACCTCAGACCAGTTCAGATCAGTCTTTTTGACCTGGCAGTGTATTTGAGGAACCATTATGACATCACATGCTATGAAATTCTTGCTGATCCATTCAGAGGAGCATTTGTAAGGTCAAACATGAATGCTGGATAAAAACCTGACTGTATTTTGTTGAATTTAAGGTGTTTGATGGGGTAAGGTCAAAAAGGAATTGAGTATCAGTCTGCTGCTTATCCGCCGTCTGTTTTTTTTGTTTTTTTCCTTGTAGTCACGTCTCACTGTAAGGAAACTGGCCGTGTCTCCTGGCTGGACCAACTATGGACTCAGGATCTTCGGATATATCCACCCGTACACCGATGGTCCGTATGCCGACGTGCAGTTGGGCTACGATGTTGTTCATATGCCCTTAATTCACGTCTGTTTCACGCCGTTCCATAGGGGAGTTCCTTTTTGCTGTAGCATCTGATGATAACTGTGAATTCTGGCTCAGTCTGGATGAGAGTCCGGACCATTTGCAACTTGGCGCTTACGTTGGAATGGTGGGTAAACGACTGGAAGTTTTCTAATAAGTGATTCATTGTAATTGCTTTAATAAGCCTACAGCAAATAACTGTGTTCTTGGATGTTTGCAGACTGGCAAAGAGTGGACCGCCCCAGGAGAGTATGGGAAATACATCAGCCAGATATCCAAGCCAATTCAGTGAGTGTTAGTGTGTGTACACGAGGTGATGACACTATATTTGTTGGCAGCGATTAATAAAAAAACTTAAGATTCGTACTTTTTATCTGAACCCACTTACAAATATTAGAGGGGGTTGGGAACAGTGAAACAGTA
Source organism: Xyliphius kryptos (assembly GCA_025769995.1). NCBI lineage: Eukaryota > Metazoa > Chordata > Actinopteri > Siluriformes > Aspredinidae > Xyliphius > Xyliphius kryptos. Next base: position 1,759 of record JAOUQT010051727.1, on the reverse strand, counting down.
TAGAGTAAGTATTGAGATACTTCCACATTACTTATACAATGATGCAGGATGAGGACTGTATTGAAGACAGAACTTTTCCCACTACAACACCGTTAATGATGCCTCTGCCATCGCGCCACATTACGGTTACCATTGCGATCTTTCTTAACATTGTATATCTCACCCCGGTTTATCTAATTACCTCTTTGGTTTGCGATCACTCGAGTCAGACACAGTTGTTCCTCAAGGTCATCTTCAACTTCAAGCTCTTAAAATTATAAGTGAACCAAAGTAAATATACATCCTGCATGTTTTCTGTCTGGACATGCTAGAGATACAAAGCGGCTGAGGCTAAGACGAGAACCCAGATGTAGTCGTCTTATACAACCAAGAAACCAGTCTGAAATGTTTGTGAGCTGTAATCTTCTCTTTTATGATTGTGGCCCTTGGTGCAATGTTTGTTCTTCCAGTCTGCAGCAACACAAGAGGTATTACTTTGAGCTGATTCACAAACATGATGACAAAGGAACCGACCACGTTGCACTTGCGGTAAGTTTTGTTTCTCTACATCAGGTTTGCCCACATTTTTCTGGCCTAATATCTACTTTTTTCCAGAAGACTTAAGCTTTCATGTTTAAACCTTTTTATACACATCACATTGATCCTATACAAGGCAATCCACTAAAAATAAGAACACTTATGATGATGCTGCACACTACCCAATTCCGTGCAAGACCCATCATGACGCAACTGTGGCTGCATGCCACTTTGTGAATGCTGTGTTGTGTGCATGCGTGTGTGTATAAGTGCTTTTGATACTGAGCTGTAATAAAATGCCGATAAGCGCAGTTAACCGAGACACTCGCCTGTCCCCCACGTCCTTATTTCTTGAGCTTGTGAAGTGTTCCAAATAACGTGCATTGTTCGACCAACTGGTTTATCACGTTGGGCACGTCTGCTCTATATACGTTCTCCAATGATCAGACCTGTCATAAGGTCAGTTACTCATTGGATGTTGGGGGCTGATTCTTTGCATTAACGGGGACTTGGGCGTGTGTGTGTGTTTGTGTAATCCAGCTACGTAGTTATATCTGAGGCAGTCGTTCCACTGCAACATACACCACCACCAGTGTGTCACTACATTGCTGAGATTCCTCAGTCTCAGTCACCTAGTCAACAAGACTCCTTTGAATGTGGTGGTGGTGGGGGTGAAGTGGACTAACAAAGTGTCTAGAACAAATTACAGAACTCCAAAACCCATGAAGGGTGGCTTGACTGTTAGCATCTCCACCTTTCCACCCTGGGGATCCAATTTTGAATCCCAAATAGGGTTTTCATGTTCTCCCTTCATGTTGGTTACCTCCAGGTTTTCTGGTTTTCTCCCACAGTCCGAAAACATGGATTCAAGGTAAATAGACTGATCCAAATTTTCACTACATATTGTGTGTCTGTGTGAGTGTGTGTCAGCGCCCGCAACATTTTACCCTGGATGGGCATGCGGAACCTAGACTGTTACGCGAAAGATAATGATCTAAGCTAAAAAAATAAATCTGAACTGAAAGCAATAAAATGTACTATGTTTGTACCATGTGTGTGTTCCCAACAGTGGCGACTGAAACATGATGGAGTAAGGTTTTCCCTTGTGGACTCCACATCACTCTCACTTTATACCAGTAAGTTACTAAGTGCTGACGTGTGTGTGTGTGTGTGTTTGTTTGTGTGTGTGTGTGTGTGTGTGTGTGTGTGTGTGTGTTTGTGTGTGTGTGTGTGTGTGTGTGTG
>JAOUQT010051716.1:0-10788 GCA_025769995.1 Xyliphius kryptos | reverse complement strand
ACCAATGCCATCATTATGGTTTGCAACAATAAGGTTGCGAAGGTCTTGAGAGAGCTCTTTACTTTTACCCATCATGACATGTTTCTTGTGTGATACCAGGCCATCACCAGGCCATATTAATAAGCACTTACAAGGGGAAGGATTCCTTTCTAATTACTGAGAGAGTTCAGCTGGTCTCTTGGCTTTCCATGCCTTTTTGCACCTCCCTTTCTTCACGTACATATACATAAACATACATATACACATACATACACACCCACTCACACACACACTACAGCTCAGCAAACCACAAAAGAGCTAGAGCTGAGTCTAGAACGAGGATAAAACTAAGCCCGTGAGTGACTCATCAGCTGCCCATGAAGAATTATTTACAGATATTCTGTAACCACAGCGACAGGTAGGTAGAAACACAGTCTGGCATTTCTTTTTATTATTTCACTAGCAATGAAGACTGTCTTTGGATTCATATAAATATACACCTGGAACCCTGAATTACTTTTAAATAGATTCTGCATTGTGTACACCATCTACTCTATAAGTCATCATCCAATGAAATGAGCCATCAAATTACCTATTGAAACATTTTCTGCAGTTGGCTTAATCTTAGCATGTTAGTAAAATACACTTATAATGGTTGACCTCCCCGATGTGTTGTTCTTAAGTTTTGAACACCCATTCCTGGGTCTACAATAATTCACTAATCAAAGATGTTGTACTATAACTGAATGTACTGAACACTAATTAAATTTTTAATGTTTCTAGTAAATAGAATGGTAAAATTGTGCCATCTTTAGGCAGGGAGCTGACTTCATTCTTACTTGTGTTGATCAGAAGAAAATTACATTAAATCTTTTTACATTTACTGTATATTGCATTTAGCAGACACTTTTATCCAAATCGACAAATGAGGAAATGACACAAATCAATATTAAAGGAGAAACCGGCTACATTGTAGTATCATCAAACCTGATCATTATCCAATGGCTGTTTAGAGGAGGAGTGAGAATCAGCAACACTGTGAGCTTGAATCGCCAGGCAACATTCTTTACTACAATGTGCAGTTGAAGTGTATCTTGAAAAGACGGATTGAAGATAATAGGGGGCAGAACCAGAGACTGTCCTGTAGGCTAGTCAGTGCCTTGTACTGAATGCAGCTACGACATGGAGCCAATAGAGAGAGAGAGGAGTAATGAAGAGACAAATTCGCTGGTTGAACACAAGCCAGGCTGCAGAGTTTTAAACCCGCTGTAGAGGCTGTTGTAAACCCACTGTTTTCTCATGATAAATGTCACCCGGTGATTCCAACTCGCTGTGCTTCTAATTCTAACTCCATATAAATCACCACTGCTAAATCTTCCCAACAGTGGCCGTAAGGCTAAGTCACTGAACATTTTTAAGAAACTTCTTCATATCATATAATGATTAGGTTTGAGGATACAAGAATGTAGCTCCTTAACTACTGACTTGTGTTGTTCTCTCATTTGTAACTCGCTTTGGATAAAAGTGGCTACTAAATGACAATGTTATAGTCAAGCCGGGATAGGATGAGGGCTTGGACCAGCAGCTGAGTCGCCTGTTCAGCTTGTCCTTTAAATCAGAATGTCAGTTAATACACAACATATAACAAAATGCAAAAAAAAAAACTGTTTAAAAAGTCATGTTTAATTATGAATTAGTTTACAAACCAACCTTTTACAAAAACCTCTTGTGTAAAGGAGTGATACTGTGATACTGTGATTCCACCAAAACGGACCGATTTGTCAATTTTAACTCCCATCACTTGATATAAGACTTAACAACTCAGTCACTAAACATGTAGAATTCTGTAAGAAGTATTTAACAAACCTTTAAAATAAACTTGCAGCCCATGTTATCGGTTCAAGCTGCAACATGACAAAATCAGACTTCTGCAGTGTTAAATTACTCCTATGGCACAATGTAATACACAGTAATCTACGGTTAAACATTTGTAATTTTACTAACAATGGGCAGATTTCATTAAAACATGAATAGTTGCCTTCAATTACTAGTTTGCATATTGTTTATATGGCTGTTTGTGGAACATAAGGTTTCTTACTATTTACTAAGACAATTACTATTCGCTACAAAGGTAAACACAAAAAACCTGAATCTGAAGCTTAAGCATTCCTTGGTACAAAATTGTGTGAATAGATCACCATTTTAAATCAAATAATCAGGCAATTTCACACTGACTGGGTAAAAACAATCCACAGTTGGTTGTTCATAATTGAAAATGTTAAAAACACCTTCTGACTTGGCAATTTTCAGAAGCATTTGCTTACGCTGCAGTTTGCTGCATCGCTCTTTAGCAAGACAAATGATCAAAGAAGAATTTTTGCATTCATGACCAGAAAAATAATAATATCCAAATACAACATAAGGCCACGCAGCACCTTTTTGCTACATTGATAGGAGTGATACACTATTCAGGCTACGCATTCAAATATCTAAAAGCAAAACCTACACTCTGCTCCTACTAAACAATACACTGCTTATGTAATTCCTGGAGGAAACATCACCTCACTTAACCATTTTTGTGCTCCATGTGCACAGTGGAACTTGGTGTATCTGAATTTCATTTTTGAAATCAAATCAACTCTTAAAAATATCAAGGTATTTAAATCCTCATATGTGACATAGTTGTTGAAATTAAGACAGTTTGCTTTTCAAATTTGCATCTTAAAATGGAAAGTGCATCGAAACCAAGCCAACATATTTAGAATAATACTGGTGCTCATAAGGATTCTGTTTTTAAAGTACTTCTAAGGATGTTTGCTAGTACAAATACAAAAATAAAATAAAAAAACTTAAACGGTTTTGATGAAAAATTAATGAAATGTTTGTTAGTGCATTTACTTTTTAATAATCTGTATAACATATAGATTTATGTAGAATGAATTATTCATTTAATTTTTAGCAATGTTTAAATATAAAATTTACAAGCAGACTTAAAGAAAATGTCTATAATTAAATGTCTTATGGACAGGGGTAAAAATATGCTACATTAAGCCTGCAACAGCGTCGATATCAGTATTAAAAGCATTTAATCACTTTAGATTTTTCATGCATGTGTTTTGTCTCTTGCTGTATTTATTGAAATATAAAAACTGGCAATATGTAACCAGTTTAAAACGTGTGTAAAAGAATATTTTTTTGGTCAACAACCGGTTATTTCATTGGTTTGCTTTAAAAATGCAATACAGGGGTTTTAAAATTTGCATAAATAATTTGTAGATGTTAGAATCTCAGGGTGTTCACATGGGAATTACAAGGAAGATATTCAGACATATTTTCCGCACAAGACAGAAATTTTTCAGTTCCCACTTGGTTATAAATGTAGTACATAAAGCAGATCACTTAAACTATACAAAAAAAAGCCTGTTTTCATTTCATTAGTGGTATTGTTCCTGCTAATTCATCAATGGAAATTCTGCAGCGAATATGTATAGTTTATACTAGAATCACTGGGGATCAAGTATGTATAAAAATATTTTTCCTGATTAAAAAAAAATCTCCCTGTATTGTAGATTATAAAAGGTGTTTAATGTTAAAATTTGAATACAAAATCACTGCCTTATGATTTTGTTTCCTTTTGAATTTTTCATGTTTTATTATTTTTTTTTTTTAGATTTCTTTTCCTAGAATTAGCATCTTCAATTAACCAGACTTCCATATATTTGGTCTGTAGGCGAGAAAAAAAAAAATCTGACAAGGAAGAACATGCAAAATTTGTGAGAAATAAACCTTGGATTTTTTGTTTAGATGCAACAGAATCACTGTGTCCCCTGCAGAACATTTGCGACTAATAATTGAGGCATTAAACATAAGCTACAACACAATGCCTTACTAAACTCTGTATCAAATCACACCTTTATCAGTGGCACAAAATTATTCTGGAGTGCTTGGTTGTGACAGGCTCATTTTGCACACTATAAAATAGAATTGCTGAAATGCACCGTGCACATCTCACATGTAGACAGACAGGTTCCCAGCAGGAAAGGAAATGATCGCCAATTCTTTGTCCTTGTTAAAAAAATTAAATAAAAAAAAAGAGCACAGTGTGCCTCTTTACATGCTGTCTGGCTGAGATATATGATCTGAGCAGAAAGCAATGCAGGTAGTGCACTGGACTGTTAAACTTGCTGTGCAATGTTATGCTGGGAACATGCTGTGTGATGTCTCTTGTCATGGATTAGTTGTTATATTTTGTGATATACCAGGAGGAATAAACAGTACATATGCAGAACTGCATGCAGAGTGAGCACTCTAATGAAGCTTGATATCAGCTGGAACAAACAGAGCCAGTTTAAAGTAAGAATAAATAAAAGCAAACCAACAGAAGTTGTGTCTAAGGCACAGGGTGATTCTGTAGACTGTGACATAAAGGCACCAAAAAGATTAAAAAATAAAAAATTCTATACATAAACACAGAACACTGATGTGGAAATAATGCTGATATACATTTATATTTTAATAGTGTATAATAGCCTATAGTATTAGCATGTAAACCAAAAACAGTGTTGTAGTGTGGGATATACACTATATGGACAGAGGTATTAGGACAAAGGTGTATAAAAATCAATCATTTTGCTAGCCATACATTTTAAACAAAAGTATGCTTTCCATTTGGATGTGGAAAAAATTTGGGGAAGGCCACATGGAGCTCTGACCTTATCGAAAGACTAGGGAAAGAACTTGAATCTTACATACCAGGTTCTCTTATCCAAGATTAGTCTCTCATCACAAATGCACTTCTGCACAAGGTTCTTAAAGAAACGTCACAAAATCAAGAGTGGAAGATTATATAGTTGCAAAGGGACAATTTGCCATGAAAAGCTCCTCTTGATGTATTTCCCCAATACTTTTGTCTATATAGTGTTAGCTTTGTTGTATTTAATATTTTGAATTGTTAAATTTTTCAGACGACAGAGACTAAATTTATAATATGTAAACCTAATTCCCTGTTTTTAGGCAGAAAAACATCCAACTTTAGAAAACAAATCTACCAACATGTTACCACACATGACAGCTCAAATAACAATATGTCCCAAAACTGCTACACTGCCACTGGTCATGATCTGATTTTTCATTCAACTAACCGTGCCAGCATTCGAGACTCTGTGTCCGGGAGTGTGTGCTCGTTATTGCTAGGTTACATTGATGAGTGTTGAACGATGTAGCAATTTCTCCGACCTCCTCCTCCGTTCTGTCACATTTCAGTCCATTCACACCTCCTCGAAAAAGGCCATCTGAGCCATGTAGGCAGAGTTCCGCTGCAAAACACCGGTGCACAGTCAGCTCATCATCACGGTCTTGTGACAGTCTGGAATAACATGCTGAAAAGCCGTGGTGTCTTTAAGCTTTGATTAACACAGCGCTAACAAGCTAGCAGGACTATGACCTGCCAAAAAAGGAATGTTGCTGTCAGGTAAAATCAAACCGAGACTCCTTACACTGGGAAAATCTTTGAGTGGTTAGGGAGTTTGTTATTCTTCAGGTCAAATACTGCTCTGAAAAAAAATGTCACTGGTAAACCATTTTGGTAAGAGATATATTTTGGCAGGTCTTTTAATCAGCACAGGGATTTTGAAACTTTGTTGAATTGCTGCATACATACATAATTTACATACACTATACTTAAGGCCTTTTTTTCTTTTAGGGTTGTACAGGGTTTAGGAGTCTACCTCAGCTCACAATGAGTAAACAGCGAGGAAACACCCTGAGGAGGCTGCTAGTCCATTACAAGGCAGACAAACAGACAAATCATTTCATAATTATCTCCAACAAGTGGAATAGCAAGGCTGCTCTACGGTGGCGACCTTGATGACAAGGTGAAAGTAGAAAGGCAATTGTTTTCGAATGAGTGATTTTTATATAAACTTTGGAGTTTAAATATTTCAAATGAGTGTATTATTATAGAGTGAGGTTTGTGGCAAAAATCTGAAATGAATATAGTGCAACAATGAATATATCTGAATACGCGGTTGCTTTCTTATGTGAATTTATAAGTGAGTTTTCCAAGGACATGATAGGGAATGCTTGAGCGGAGATTCAGCTTTGTAGGTACTTGGGAAGACCGCAGTCCATCAGAGGTGTTTGGATCGATGGCGATAATGAACAATTGAAGATAGGGAAGCGAGAAGTACATTGTAATTTAGTGAAAAGCCAAATTTCCGCCTTGTAGGCACTTGGAAAGACCCAGTCATGATACTGGACGGGTCTTGCGTTTGATGGTGATACCAAACGAACAATTTTAAAACCTTGAGAACTACTTAATTTTTCCAAGGACATGGAAGGAAATCACGATGCCAAATTTAAGCCTTGTAGGTACTTGTGAATTGGAAGTATTAGTGATGAGTCAGTTTGTGAGTCAGTAACGCTTTTCTTATTATAGATACATTTAGCAGCCTTACATGTACTTCAATTGTACAAAGAAATCAGTCTCTCTGCTAGTAGACAGAAAAAAACATGCAACCTTTAACATTTAACTCTAAATGATAACAACACATAAGTGCAACATGCAAGCCAAAGTAAATTCTAATTCAGTTTTACAATCAGCTCAGAAGAGTATGTGTGTTTGTGTCTTACATTGCTGTGAGGGATGTAGGGTGGCTCAACAAAAGCCCTCAGGCTATAGATGCCTGCCTGCTGCTGCTGCTCCTCCAACTTCAGAGACTCAATCTCAGACTTCAGCTCCTTCAGCTGGTCCTGCAGGTGTTTGCTCTTTTCCATGTACTCCAGCCTAACAGGAATGCACATGCCCAAAATTCAGGTTGTATATGGACCATATAGAAAGGAGTATTTGGACACCTAAACTTCATGCCTTCAGAAGCTTATACGACATGCAATTCTAAGCATGCCAGCTTTTCTAAATGGTGGGTTGCGACCCAAATGTGGGTTTGTGGGTGGGTCGCGGACAGCTTGTACAAAAATAAACACAGTGAAATCTGTTTTTTTTACTTCAGATATCAGTGGATTCGTTGTTCATCGATTGTCTCCGCAAAAATGACCTCTCTGTTTTCGGTGGTTGCTTTTTATTTAATTGTTGTGATCTGTAAAGTGAAGTTAACGCATTAAATTGAAGACGGAAAACAGTAAAAAAGTTAAGCAAGGATAATATCGCTGACGTACATGCACATACAAGTCACCAGCCACGATAAGGTTCATTAATTAACTAATTTATTAATTTAGTTCAAGAACGGATAGCAATATGTGAATGCTTAAAAATTTTATCAAATGTTATATATATATAATTTCTGTTCAGTTTACAGTATACTATATTTATATTCAAAAATGTGTTTTTATGTATTTTGGAGTCTCTATAACCAATTAACTGGATTCATATTGATGTAAATATAAAGAGGTGCCTTCGTTTTCATCAATTTTAGATTTTACAGCTTGTTTGTCAGACAGATTAGCAACAGAAGCAGAGATTCCAGTGTACATTTTGAACAATTTTTTTAAAAATACATTTGTTTGGTTCGTATTCTACAAAAATTGGGTCGTACTTACTGTATGCAACATAATGACCATGAGAAAACATTCGTCTTAGGCTAAAACCAGCTAAGAACCTCTGCTCTATGCCATAATATTCATTCATCCAGAAATTAATTTTTGTGGGGTCAGACACTGAAAAAAGTTAGAAATTTTGGGATTTTATACATGTTCCTTCATGTATTGTGTATTGCAGCATTACAATAAATTTTAAATGTAGCCTCTTATTTAGAAGTAGTAAATTATTTAAGACTACATTTCCAATAACCTCATTACAAGCAAGCCAAGAATATGCCTTAAAATAAGGAATAGGGCAAGATGCCCAAGTGGGTGGTGGCTTATTAAAAATAAAAAAGGTAAAATAAAATAAACTTATTACGTACAATTCTGCAGTGAGACATAAGAACTCTTTACCGTTCACGCTCTATTTCCATGGACAACCTCTTCATGTCAGAGTCTTTGAAGTCTAGATGGTATGAAGAGGTAATTTCCGGTTGCACGTCCACGTTTTCAGGGCCGGCTTGAGGAGGAGGATTGGAATATGCAGCTATTAACTAAACAAAGAACACAGCCATTTTAATTGTTATTAAATAGATCATTAAAACATTATATATAAATAAACGGGTAGTTCCGGTCCTTAAATCTGATTGGCTGAGCTGTTTGTCCATACGTGACATTGACACCTCACATCTCTAACCACTTCACATGCGTGATATGCATTGTTTTACTGATGTTTTTTGTAAACTGTGTTTTTCTAATTTTCCAACTAGATGGCAGTATTTAATTGTTGGAAAAACTGGTATTCTGTTACTTGATCAGTGTTCAGTATAAAAACCAGACTAGCTTACATCACAGAAGACAAGTTTACTAGAGATTTAGCGTTAAAAAAAATGCATTTATGAATCAAACCTTGTTTTTTCATTATAATGTGTTTAGAACCATTTCCTAAAAGAAATATAGGTTGTGTATTATTGTGAATAAATCAGGGATAAGAAGTTTAACTGTACACCGCTTTGCATCTTGCCTGAACAACACGCTTTCTCATACCTTATTGCTTTAATATACAAAGCAATTTTTTGTAAAATGCACATTGTAATTTGGCAACTAGATGGTAGTATTTGATTGACAAACTGGAAAGCTTTCATATGTAAAAAAAAAAAAAAAAAAAAAAAAAACAGAGACTAGATTGTGTCCTGGAAGGCCAGTTTATAAACGATTTTGCTTTCAATAAACAAATTTATGAATTATACACAAAAGAATGAATGAACCTTGTTTTTATATTAAATTGTGTTTGTAACTGCTTTATAAAAGCAACAAGGCACTCAATGTTGTGAATTATTGTAAATAAATCATGGAAAATTGCTGTAACATTAGGTTTTAATACACTGAAATTGTTCAATTCATTACCAGCGTTAAGTAGCAGAAAACATCCAGTGAGCAAAATCTTCATTGACAGTTTTTTCAAAACATTTAGACAGGTTCTGGTCATTTTAGCAACCATGCAACAGTTATATTTACAATTCTTAAGCAGATGCTCGGAATCAGAGAATACTATGACAAACTTTTAGACAAATCTCCAGCATCTTAACCACTGATCCACCACTGACAAAATAAGGCAGCTGGATTTTAACAGTTGACCAATGTATAATAATAAAAAAAAATGAAATATTAATGCAATTCCTCTTGGGTAATATTTGTCAGTACAGGAAAAAGACAAATCTAGGTCAGGAAAAGCAGCAGCAGTTCAAAAGAATCCAAGATTTACATAAAGTTACCGGGAGAGATTTCTGCCCTCTTGTGTTCCTCTTGTGTTCTACCATGTGTCCTGCTTTCTCTTCCATTTCATATTCATGCAGCAGCAAATATATTTTTAATTCTCTCTTTTATTGAACAAATATTAATCAAGGTCTTGAAACACAGTAATTGCTTTCTTTCTTTTGAAGGTATTGCTTTTTGGGCGTAATTGTAATAAGCATAAAAATGCAAATCAATATGCAATTTCACAAGTGCATATTAATAGGTCAAAAGATCCAGTTTATGTGCACAGATATAAATAATAATTTTAAAATGCTTTCATTTCTACTGTCTTTAAAGGAAATAGATTTTTGAATCTATTTTTGGGGGAGGGGGAAATAGTTTTAAATTATAGAGTGATTATAAAGGATTTTTTTACCTACTGACAAATAGAAAACTAAAAATGCTGTCATTTCTACATAGAGGGTCTTAACTTTTCAATCTAGAACAACGGTCGGTATAGTTTCCTGGCGAAATGCCCAGCCCTTCTCTCCTAAGGACATTTCTAAATTTTTTTCTGATATTGAACACACCTTCCATAGCTTTTTTTATGAACTGCAGCCTGTTACTGTTGGAGCCTCAGTCTATATGAAATTCTTTTGTTATCTGTGCTTGTGTACCAAAGGGTGTTTTTTTTCCCGTGTCTCCAGACTGTGCTGCCTGAGCAGAGTATTGGGGCTTTTTTTTTTTTTTTTAATCACCCATTTTTCCTAATGTATCCCTTATTCTGATCTCTTTCTTACTTGCAACTTCCCCCTGGAAATCAATAAATGATTCTAACTGTATGTAGAGATATCAATTTCTAAAAAATAAAAAATAAAAAAGGAACAGCTTATAAATGGATACTAAATTAAAACTTGTTACCGGATATGTTGTTTTTGTGATCTCAATGAGTTTCTGTTTTGCCCTACGTTCAGCATCTTTGGCCTCGGTTAAATCCTGCTTTAGGTGATCGGCCTCTTTTGATCTGAAATGCAAAAACATGCACTGAGACACATTCTTAGCTCCTCACATGCTTTATTTTAAGCATTGTTTTAATAAACAGATCTGAAGAAGGCTGACCTCCTCTCTGACTGCTCCACCAGTTTCACTGCAAGCTGTTCCGCCTCCCTCATCTTCTGCTCCATCAGCCTGTTCTCCTCTTTGGTCTTGATTGCCGTGACCTCAAGTCTCTGTCTCTCCTGCTCGGCTTCAGCGGCTTTGTGAGCCAGCAGTTTGGCCTCTTCTTCAGCAATTTGAGCCTTTTCAGCCAGCAGGTCGGCTGTTTCCTCTGAGCGCAGCTAAACGCAGGGGTGAAGTAGGTTTAGAGTATGTATCAACATCAGACCGCAGTACTCAATGCATTACAAATCAGCAGGGTTGCTGCGATTGGTAAAAATACGATGATGTCAATGTTTTAAGTCGACACATTGGTTTTGTTTTTATTTTTAACATTTATAAATGTTAAGGAATAGAGAGGGCCTCAAGCTAGCTTGAGGG
>JAOUQT010051700.1:0-10788 GCA_025769995.1 Xyliphius kryptos | reverse complement strand
CCAACTAAGTTGGGATCCTTGTAAGTCGCTTTGGATAAAAGCGTCTGCTAAATAACTAAATGTAAATGTAAATGATATGGATTGTTAGTGGGTGTTATTTCCCTAAATAACAATGCAATTATGAGATTATTGTTGTGCTATTGTCACAATGACTTGTCCTCTTGTGACACTACAGGTCTTCATACTGCATTTCTGGATAATAAGGTGTTTTTAAAGCAATTGTAGTTATTAAAGGTGGATTAATTCAGATGGATCATTACTGAAGGCCCATAAGCGAAATGCATAAGTGAATGGGTCTTAAAAATCGCACCGGTCCATGTAAGTTTGTTCCAGAACTTTTTCCGTAGATCCCATTTTGTTGGCATTCTGATGTTCACTGACGATGACTTGCTTGCATCTCGTGGTACAGCCTTTATTTTTCTGTTCTCCAGGTGTTCGAACGCTGGATTGCAATATCTTCACCCCTGACCTTTGAAGATTGGTGCTGATATCACAGACTTGTGTTGAGGTTTTTTCACTGATCCCACTATTTACTGTAAATATCAGCACAGCACAAACCAGTGCCCCCTCACCTGATGAGCCATCCTTCGATGTTAGGATTCACTTTAATTCTATAAAACTATATCAAATTCTTATTTAATAAAGGATTTATGACGTGTGATGCATATAAACTACATTTTTTATTTTATTTCATTTCTTTAATTAAATGATTTAATGTTTTAGTTCTAGCTTTTTCTATGAAAGCTGGTTCATAAAATTAAAGATTCATTTCATAAAAAGTTACTGTCATTTCTATGTCATTAGAACATCTTTAATTCTTCTGAAAAAGGCTGTCCACAAGGTTTGGGAGTGTGTTTATGGGAATTTTTGACCATCTTTCCAGAAGTGCACCTGTGCCAGAGATGCAGATGTGTTCTTTGCAGCATGATCTTGCTGCGGAATGCACGGTTCTTCTTCTTGAACCATGGCAGGAAGTGCTGTTTGAGAAACTCCACATACATTTGGATGTCATCTTTCATGGGGAGAGAGATTGTCAGCCCCTTGCCCCTGAAGGGGTAAAGATGACCTCCATAATGTATGTGGAGTTTCTCAAACAACACTTTCTGTATTGAATTTGGCATCAATATGCTGGGCAATACCTGACATCCTCCTCTGACCTCTAAGTTACAAATTCATAGGTCTTTATTTGCACATTTTGCCTTGACATTGCCGTCTACAGGCGTCACCAACAGACATTTGAAAAGCCAACTGAAAGAACACCTTATTTCTAGAATTGTACACCTTAGTCAGGAGAAATAAGTGAATTACAATTGAATTTTCCCCCAAACTGCTCCAGGTGCATTTAATAAAGCAATATGTCGTGTTAATAGCTACAAACCTTCAGGGAAACCTGAATTGATGAGAATCTCTTTCAGCTGAACCTTTGCCTCCCAGGTCATTCTTAATGTGGACATATGCAGCCGCTTGTGGTCACAGAACCTCATTTCTGCCTCCTCACCTCCCATTCTGAAGCGCAAGTATATTAAATTAATAAATAAAATGAAAATAATTGTATTGCAATTAATCAACATAAACATTAGACACAATGCTTGTACCTGACTTCATCCCAGGCCTGAAAGACAGAAAGCAAGGCCACATGGTCGGAGAAACGAGACCCCGCAAAGTTCCTATGAACAAAACCCAAGCGCTTGCCTTCGCTGATGAACGGTTCTGAAAAGCAGGATGCTGCAGAAATAGTACATGCAGCATCGCCCACACTAAAGAGGTGAAAAAGAAATGCAGGTTTACATAATTATAGGTTTCAAACACATATGGGAGGCAGAGTTTTATTATTTGGCAGTTACTTTAGAATGCAGCCCATGATCATCATTTTTCCTAGACGAGGCTCAATAGGTAGTTTAGCCAGAATGCGTCCCAGGGGAGTCAGCTCATCATTACTATCCAGAGCATCCAAAGCTTTGGGGGACGGAGAGAATAATTGTTCCAGTCAACAACTTAAACTTCGTTCAATTCTGCAGCAAGAGATCAAAATTATTATTTGATATGTTTTTTTAAAGATACCTTTAAGCGTGTGTTCTGCTTCGATTACAGCATCCAGTGGAGGAGGCTCAATTGCTTTGGCCAGAAAATGTCCAATTGCGCCAAGCCTGAGGAGCTTAATGCTAAGAGCCACCTCATGCAGTGGTGTGCGGAAGATCTCTGGAGTCATGTGAGTCTCCAACCTATGTAACAATTTAGAAAAGAAGAAATGAGAAAAGAAGCATTACTTAGTCAAATTGTTGGATACATTATTGTTAAAAATAATTAATGACCAATTCAATGTTTACAAAAAATCATGTTAGATAACAGTGCACACATGCGTTGTTTATACCTCTCGAAACGTGCTTTGCTGCATAGATGGAAACAGAAGCCAGGTCTAACACGACCAGCTCGACCTTTTCTTTGCTCCAAATTGGTCTTGGAGGCCCAGACTGTGGCGTAGTTGGTCATGTTATTATGGGAGGTAAACAATTTGACCTTTTGCCTATGTTCAATATAACAGAACACAACCATTGAGCTTGTCTGCATTATAAATAAATTAATTAATAAAAATGGTTAAAAGGTAAAACTTACTTGCAAGAATCAATCACATAAACCACATCATTGATCGTAATGCTGGTCTCAGCAATATTAGTGGATAAAATTACCTGTAAACACACAAATATAGGTGAACAAGGGAATTAATAAAAGGAGGGGAAAAAATCATATGGTTAGGTATAACATTGAATAAGGTTCTGTTACAAGTGCCTAAGTTATCTTTTTTTTAAAGTAAGAACCTAAATATTTTGCACAGTGTTAGATAAATTTGACCAGGCTAGACAGTTCTGAGGATAATCAACTAATATCTGGTTATATAGGACTGGCCACCGATGAATGCCAATCCTAGTATCAATATGTTTAGGAACTAGGGCCCACTATTCACAGATTACAAAAAGTCACAAAAAAAGTTAGATCAGAATTTTCTCAGTTAGAAATTTCAACGTGACTTAAAAATGTTTACAGATCTTTAAATAGATTAATAAAACAGGTAGATTCGGTCTTTAAATCGGATTGGCTGAGCCGTTTGTCCAGCCGTGACACTGATGATGATAATGCACACCTCTGAACGCTTCACATTTTTATCAATGTGTGACTTAAATACATAAAATACAGATTAATATAAACTGCGTTCTTTAATTTGGCAGTATTGGACTGTTATAAAAACCTATTACTCAGCGATCAGCATTAACTTTAAAATACAGATTATGTTTATGTTAGATAATGTCTAGATTATGTTGTAAGGATGTTTTATTTAATCATTTTGCTTTCAATGAACACATTCATGAATTGAACTTTAAAAAAAAATATTTTTTTTTTATTATAGTGTGTTGGTAACCAGTTTCTAAAAGCAATAGGGCACTCAAGGTTGTGCATTATCAAGAATATTTTAAGGGTAAGAGGTGTAACGGAACTCTGCTATGCATCATGCCTAACCCACCCCTCTGTCCCGTGATTTATTTCCAATAATCCACAACCTTGAGTACCAGATTACTTTATACCGAATATGTAACGTACATTTTTGTTACAATCAACTGTAATGCACATGCAAGTGAACCTCACACCTTTGTCACTCCCTCTGGTACTGGCTCAAATACCCTCTTCTGCTCCTCTCTTGGGATCTGAGAGTGAAGTGGTAAAATTCGATAACTGTGACCACCTGAATTTCCCCACACAACAAAAAAAACAATTCTAGTTATACCAAAGACAAAAGAATTACATGCACGTTTGTCATTAAAGCTGCATAAATTGTACGATATAGATTAAAGGGAAATAAAGAATAGTAAAACTGACCAAAGTGTGGGCTCATCTCCAGGTGCTTCTGCATGGAATAGATGAGATTCCACCCAGGCAGAAAAACCAGAACTGCCCCAGCTACTTGCAAGGTCTCAATGTACTTCAGCAGCGCCTCAATCAGCTCAAAAGGAGTTTCTTTCTCATTTATTTGGGACATGGATCGCTTGGTCTCTGGTCCATACTCAGGTCCACATACTAAATTGCAGTTTACCTACAAAAGATACATGGGTTAAACAATGTTCAGCATCAAAGGGAGGAGGGAGAGATAAGAATGAGGATAATCTGGCAATCCCTACAAAAATAAAATATATTAGCAAAAGGTTTTTGCTTGGCTGCTTTTACCTGCATATCAACTTGGAATAAATCATTGTTATACTTTGCTCACTCAATTTGCAATATGTAGTTCTCGTTTCCTTATTACCATGCTAATTGACACTTACTGAAGTCATCTTTGTTGGTCTGTGTGTGTACGCGCATCCATGCTTACTGACCCATGTGTAGCACATCATTCAAATCTGACAAGCGTGTGTGTGTGTGGAATCGTGTTTCAGCAAAAGTGGGGGGTGTGGAAACCCCCACATTTCCATTTTTGCACTCTTAGTAATGAACTTGGCAAATTAGTAAGAATAAAAGGCTTTGGAACCTAATAAATATTTACGGTCAAATGGTTCTCTTTGACTGTACAGCAAATTTAGAAATCATAAGGTTTCTAGCTTGTTCCTTCTGTTTTGTTTTTTTTTTTATACATACCTCCTCCTCGCCACCTTCCTCATCCTTGTCTTTTCTCTTCCGGTCGGATGGGGGTGGAATAAACTGGGTCATCTGAATACAGTCCTCTAAGAAATATTCTGTGAAAAAAAAAAAATTTTAAAGCAGTTTTTCCAACATGACCCCCGTTTAGAAAATCTGTTAAAAAGGACATTTAAATTCATAATAGACATTATTAATAACTCACCTTGCACAGGGTACGTGCGTCCATACACCTCTATGATGGGACAGTTGAAGTAGTATTCTCGGAACATGGTGGTATCAATAGTAGCGGACATGAGGACAACGCGTACATCAGGAAATGTTTTGATCACATCTCTCAACACCACCATCAAAAAATCAGTCTGGGGTAGGGGGAGGAAGAAAACCTGTACATTATTTTCACTCTCTTAAACACTGATAATAGGATTTTGTCTAGTTTAACACTTACATTAAGATCTCTTTCATGGATCTCATCCACTATCACATGGCTGATTCCTCGAATTCCAGCTTCCAGCTTTCTAAGCAGCACCCCTTACATCACAAAGATTAGAGTTCCTTAGTGGTTTTCAACATTTAAAAAAAATATCTCATGGTTAAATTGTATTTAATAGTCTAGCACTGAAAAAAAAGCTTCCCCAGTCTTCAATATATTATTTTTGCATTGTCATGAAAATGTGTGCATTCAGAATAATTACGTCACAGTGGGAGAAGGTCATATTTGTTCTATTCTAACTTGACTACTTGACACTTTCACGCTCTTGGTTCCTTTCTAAAGATAATTTATTGACTGTAAACACTTGTTTTAGCCAACATATGTGACTATGTGTTGTCAACATGGAAGTGAAATTTTATTACATTAAAATTATGTATTAATTTCATTTATTGGTTGTGAAAGCACCAGCTTACCGACAGTGCAAAAAAGAATGCTGGCATGCGGTCTGGGCAGGATGGACTCGAAGCGTACACTGTAACCGCAGCTCTTTCCAACGTCTTCACCTCTCTCATACGCCACACGTTCAGCCACTGACACGGCGCTGATTCGTCGAGGCTAGACATGTCAGAAAAGAAAATCAAGTGACCAAGTTACTGGCAAACAGAATCTTTTAAAACTGCAAATCTATGTGAAAAAAGCCAAACATAAAGCGCCAACCTAATGCAAGGTGCTAATATTGTGTCTTTTCAAAGGCACCCACTGAGAGCTGCTGGTAGAATGGAAAAGCCTTTTACATTTGCCCAGCACCGCTGCATTACTGTCACAATGACACTGTTCAATTTGTAGGTCTCAAAACATGTAATTGTAGTTAAAAGGTGAGAATAGTGCCTTTTATATAAAAGTTATATAATTTAATAGCTGTAATTATTTTTAGCCTATTAAGGTCATAATTAATTTTTTTTTCTTTTTTAAACAACACAAAATGTATTTATACCAGTCGATCGCGCCATGCACATTGTCATGTTCTGTAGATACTTCTACTTTTTTAAATGACACTTTTCTCCCCCCTGTTGGTGATTTGTATTTATTAATCATTTCTGCAGTGAAACTGGTAGTGAGGTTTTTTTGGTTAATTTTGTCACATGACTAATGAGGTCAGGGTTTACAGTGCCTTCAGAATTTTCTCTTTTTTTTTTTGCATAAGAAAGATTTAAACATAAGAAATTAAATTATTATACAGAATACCTGGATCAAAATGTTTTACAATCTTAATCAGATTATAAAAAAGCAAATCACCAAAGCAACTCCACAGAGAACGATTCATTAAATAAAATTGTAAAGTTTCAAAATGTTTATAGATCGATGTAATTTTTTGTTTGAGGATGGGCCTGTTGCGTTTATTGTCTGTAAATAAATTTTAAGGTCTGAGTTTAAAAAAGAAATATAAGATGGAAGTTTTTAACTTTTTAAATATAATACTTTGCCAAAAGTATAATTAGGTTTATAATAAAACATTCTTTAGAACCAGTGCCTTCAGAATACAGATATTACATTCCATGCTGTTGGCATATGGTTCCAGCTTGTCACTTCACCAGTAAGTTATATTTATGTTTACATTTAATTATAATAATATAAGTGTAAAAGTAAAGTTTGTAAATGCTGCATATACCTATTTGTCATACAGCAATTAAATGTACAGATACTTGTACATTTCTTTAATTTGGATAAACCTGTTTATATGAATCAGCCTTTTCCCAACATGTAATGTATCCCAAATAATGAAGTCCAGATATCGATCCACTCTCAATGATGATCAGTAAGCCTGCTTAAGAATTGGCATCGGTAGCTACTGTACAGACCACAGTAGATTGCCTTGTATTGCCAAAATATATCAACATGATGGGTGTTTAAAAAAAGATTAATTCTTGTGGATCATGATTACCAGTCCACCGAAAAAAGTAGATTTTCGGCCAGAAAAGTGTGGGCACAGCTGATTATGGTAATGGGAAAACTGTTAAAAAAACGTTCTGTCCGTTTTACAGTCCATTTGCCATTACCTATACTGTTCGTTGTTATGCATTTTGTAAATGTTGCAATCATTCCTAAGAATATGCAACATTATAAAACTGGTAGTTCTGGTCCTTAAATCGGATTGGCTAAGCCGCTTGTCTAGCTGTGTCTTTATTCACAATAACCCACACCTCTGACTATTTCACAGTTGTATAAATGCACGGTATAAAATACACTGCTTCCCGAAGTTTTTCATAAACCGTATTTTATAATTTTGTATTTGTAAAGGAATCAGAAATCTTTTACTTGCGCCAGGGGTCATTTTAAATAAACGGACTAGATTATGTTGTAAAAGTTTTTTAGCGATTTTGCTTTCAGTTAACGCATTTATGAATCAAACCTTGTTTTGTTTTATCATAGTGTTTTGGTAACCATTTTATAAAAGCAATAAGACACTTGCGGTTGTGCATTATTGTTAATAAAACATGGGAAGAAGTGTAAGGCACTCCCTGTGGTTTATTTACAATAATGCCCACCCTCTCGTGCGTGTGCATGGTTACGTCCGGTTAAAAGCATCAGGCCATGGCTTTGTTTGTGTCAAGAAATAACGTACAAGTTTTAAAAAACAATTAGTAATGCATAACCCTCATTGTTTAAACAGTGATACTGGAATTTTTTTTTTTTTTACAATATTCACCACCTATGGCTACAAAAGGCTTCCATATGGTCATATTACTGGCCATACAATTTTCAATACAATAGCAAAAAACAAATATACATAGTTATATAGTGTATATATAGTTAAATGTTTACATTTAACCTGCAGTGGAACACTTCTGAGTCACTGCTGCTTACCTGAGTGACAACAATATTGCAGTCTGAAGCTTTGCCTCCCTGGATAAACTGGTCCAGAATGTACTGGGGCACTTGAGTAGTCTTGCCACAGCCTGTAGCCCCACGGATAATTACCACTGGATTACTGTTAATGGTCGTCATGATCTCCTCTTGAAACTTTTTAACAGGCAACTGTTCTCGTTCTTGAAGCCTCTGTAAAATGAAAGAATGATCAATCAGCCTAAAGCTAAAAATAATAATAATCAATTCCCAATTGCTGTCAACACAATTTACTAAAGCAGAACAACTGTGTGACAACAGTAAAGGACTAAAATGCCTCAAAGACCATGAGTGTTACCCAACAATTCAAAAATTTTAAATGTTCAAAAGTCAAATAGTAAATAAAAACCTCTAATTTGAACTAAAAAAAATTATAGCCAGTAAGATAAGTTAATTCTACGGCATGAGCAAAATCAGGGCAAAAGGGAAAGTTGCAGAGCACAGGCACATTGACACAGGGATGAAGCAAAGAAAGTACAATACAACGAAAATAAAACCTTGCTTTTAGAAGAGTTAAAGCATGAATACACCTTTATGCTCATGTAATCCTCTAAACTAATAGTGGGAGTTGTGCAATGTATGAACTTGTAAGACAATGTAAGACTAATGTTCCCATTCTCCATGGTGGGACAATGCAATTTTGACAATAAACTCCAGTTAATTAAAATGGTGTGATACAAGCAAACATCAACTGAGGGTAACAGAATGACCAGATCTGTTCATAGTGACAGAAAGGTGTGTGTCACAGAAGACTGTAAAATAGCTTCTAAATCGCTTGCAATACGTGATGGTTGCAGTTCACTAGCTTTACTTTTATTTATTTTTTAGCTCCAAAAGCCTATTTCAGGTTGACTGTGGAATTTACCCATCAGCCTTGCTGAAATATTTTTTTCATGGGATAAACAAATGGTTTACAGAAACAGGGAACTCTAGAATTACATAGAAGTTTCCTTCACCTCCTGTAGGATATTGTCTTGCTCCAGTTGATAGTTGAGTTCATTCTGCAGATCTGAACTTATCTGCTCTGGAGTGCACTAAAAAGGGAGAAAGACAAAATAAATTTTAAACCACTACAAACACTGATTTTTAACAAAAAAATGTTTAAAATGTTAAACAAAAAAGCCATTGTATATAAATAAGGAGTTATTAATCATGCATCAATTTAAACCAAAAAAGGCTAACTGGTTTGACTCAAGCTAGTTTACTTTATAGCTAAAGGTAAATCGCTCATAAATTCTTTATCTTATTTGTTTACACTGTCAAAAATGTACACAGTATCACTTTTAATGTTCAGTGACTAAACCAGTGTGTACGAAGTAAGACACAACATGGTTTCAAGCAAAGACAGCAAATTTATGTTGTATCTTTTTAACTACTGACAGGAATTAATATTTTGATGTTGTATAGAGTACTTGACAATACCACAAACAATAAAATGATTTAAGTGAAGTTAAAGGCAGTCCAATGGATCTGTGTGTATCTTTATTTTTTGGCCAGACAAAATTCTGTCTTTATAATCTCACCAAAACACATTTTTAATCATATAGAGAGAAAAAAAAAAAAAATCATATGACATACTCATGTGGCCTGAACAGAAAAAAAAAATCTTATGTAATATTGTCATTATTTTGAATTACTGTAACTTAAAGACAAAAATGTATCAATAAAAGGTCAGACAGCAAAACTGGTTAAGACAGCATGCCTCCCAATCAGAGGCGTTTAATCAAAAGGCATTTGATGAAGACGCTTTGCGTGCACTCAAATTGTTCTACAACAAATTCAATTAACCAAGTCATTAGTCTATGAACATCCTGGAACAAAAAGTACTTTCTTTAAACTGTTTCACAAAGGTGGAATCATACCATTTGTCCAAACTCAATGGTTAAGTGCTTCATTTGTTTATTTTTTTCGCAATGTGACTAACTAAACAAAATGTAAATTCAACAATTACAAGGCAATCCTAAGCTTTTGTCTATATAGCGTTATAAAATACAATTCCTATATTGAACATTTTAAATTATTAACTCTTAGAAAATACTCAACCATTAAAATCCAGAATGCAAACACAGTGTTCAACTGTAAGGGAAATGTATTTAACAAATCTTAAATATTTTAAACTCAGTAAAACACTAAGCTATATAATAAAAGTGACTGCTTTATAACCACAAAACAAGTTTAGTGCTGTGTACAATTTAATAATAAGAAAGTTACAAAATACTATGGTAAACTTACAAAGGCCAGCGGCCCTTCATCAATGTTACTACTGGTCCAAGGGTTCCAGTTGACCTGCGGTGGGGACCACTGTACCACCCCTCCATACATTTGCTTCTGGGAAGGTTCAAAGTGAGCCATCTTTCCCTGAACCAAAGACACCGGTGCATTTTGGTCCTGAAATAGGATGAAGGCATAAATTAAACACAAGTAAACAATGACAAAGAACAAACTAAGTAAGGTGAATGGCAAAATGTGGATGGTGACAAACCCGCAAGTAATGAGACATGGAAGTAACAAACTTTCAAGACAGAAAAAAAAAAAGAATAAATAAATTTTTTCTAGTGAAAAACTACAACCAGTAACACTCATCTGAATCAATGCATTGACCCAAACAGTAAACTGATGAATCATGGTGATGCACGTATTGATACTTGTGTCTTCATTCATTATCGGCATAATTACTAGGTATGCTTCTCCTTGAGCTGTAGGTGGCAGCATGTTGTTTACATCTTATGGACATCAAGGGAGTACAGATAGAACTAGAGCTGTATTTCTGTAGAACTACAGAGGAGGGCTTTGAATGCTCAGCCCATGAAGATTGTGGCACACTTTGA
>JAOUQT010051664.1:0-10789 GCA_025769995.1 Xyliphius kryptos | reverse complement strand
TTTTCACACACAACCATCTCTAGTGTTTACAGAGAATGGTCAGAAAAATAGAAAATATCCAGTGAGGGACAGTTGTGGTGAACATTCTCATTAAATGAGTCAACCCACTCTCATAGCACTTTATCTGTATGCAAACTTCCAGGTGTATCTAATCCAGTGATTGTTCAGTGTAGGTCTTTCTGGTTTTATAAAAGGTTTTATTACAGTACTGATGTGTAATAACCTGGACTAATTGTTCTTTAAATCACAGCAAGAAGGACCCAGGTTTGATCCCCTGTGTTTCCATGTTTTCCCCGTATTTGAATGGGTTTCCTCCTGGTTCATCGGTTTCCCCCACAGTGAAAAGACATGCATGCTAGGTAAATTGGAGATGCTAAATTGTTCAATCCTAAGCCCGAACGGGTGAGGGTTGCATCAGGAAGGGCACCTGGCATAAAACATATGCCCGATCGGAATGCTCGTAACTCGGTCTGGCGACCCCTAGTGGCAGGGACAAGCGGAGAGATAAATACTAGGGGAAAAATCTTTGGAATCTGTCCATTTGAGAATGTTATGATAAAGTTCGTCTTGTGCTATAATTTTAAATTTTTACTCTTTTTTAAAGATTTGTGAAAACATTGTGATGAATTTTTAAAGGTAGTTGTAATTAAAATAAATTTATAAGATAGAGCTTGCACAGAACGAGAATCCAGGAAAACCCCACACAGGAATCATACCTGGGGCTTTGATACTGTGCTATCAACTGCACCAACGTGCCACCGATAAAGGAATACATGTTAAAATTAATTATATTTTTTGTCCAAGTGTAACATAATTAGAAACTCACAGAGATCGAAGGGATATAAGCTGCTGAAACGTGTTCAGTTCAATTCGCCTGATCTGATTGTGCTGCAATCCACTATACACACACACACACACACACCAAATAACATATACTCAGAAAATGTGCAGAAAATTGTCTTAGATCCAACTGATATAAAAATATATCTCACATCTCTTGCAGTGAAGTACAACGGTAAAAACTCGGCAAATTCTCCACTGCATTATGAGACAGCTCTCTGCAAAAAAAAACAAACACACACACACACAGAAATGGTTCAACAAAGGTTATAACTGTGTGTATCAGAGGGTCAACATTTATCAGCATGCTTGGTTTATATTAACACTTATCAGTCTTAGCAGTGTTTTCTGTAGGAGTTCTTCGTCTCCCCAATCTGGTTTGCAAAAAATATGCCAGTTTATTTGTAACTATGATGCAAGAAAACAATGGCTGCCCCACTCGCAATTTAAACAAAAGAAGAGCAGTGTGCAGAGATTAATATTTTGTTGTTTAGTTTTTGTGCATGAATGGATAGAGAATTTCAAGACTGATGCACAAGTGGCAACCATGAAGAAGGAGCCGGATGCCCATCCAGGTCTATGTCAGATGATGAGCATGAATAGTGTACGTGATTGGACAAGTAATTATTTGGGTCCCTGAAAGAAGCCCAATGAGGAAGAAGAGTCAAATCTGATGAAAACAAGAAGACAGCAGTGTGTTTGTGTCTCAAACCTCAGCTTAATTAAAAAAAATAGAACATGAACGTTTGTTGTCAGATGCATAAAGTTTTTTTTAAAAAAAAGGGAGATTACGACGAATTAAAATTTTTCTTTCTCAATGCGAGTGAAATAAATATATATAAATTTTGTTTTACCTTTACTGCTTAAATGTGTTTAATCTTTTCTTTGCCCCTCCCTTAACTTTATTAAGGGCAATTTTTCTGGAGCCGAATCTTTTATTTCTAAGGCTTTTCTTTAAATGTAGAAGACAAAATAAACACTGCTTTGATATTTAATAGCTGAGAAATTACCCATCAGGCATTTGTGCATGTTCAGAATAAACTTAATCCAAAGGGGCAAAGGTTGAGTGCGCGTGTGCGCATGTGTGTTTGTGTGTGTGAGCGCGTGTGTGTTTGTAATACTATCTTTCTGAGGACCTGTGTGTTTTGCATCCCTTTTTATAATCCTGGTCTTTAGATTGGAACCAGTAATGCTAAGAGGCACTATTATAGTTTATGATGCAATCACACTTTCGAGGTGTGCTGCCCCTATTGGCAGTCCATAGACACTGCAGTCTAATTACCTTTTTGCTTGGTGGAAAATTAAAAAATAGACGTAGTTACCTGGGATTTTACTTGGTCCTTAGTTTAGAGAAATTACGTGTGTGTGTGTGATTCTGTCTTTCTAAGAACTATTTCAGTTTATTTTAACCTGCAAAGTGATGACATTTTTTGTAAATTTTGGTGGAAAATATAATTCAATTATATAGTTCAATTGCTACCTAACACAAATATCTACTTGTCCCAAATGAAGAATGGTGAATTAAATGACTTCAACATGGCTTTATTGTTGTTGGTGCCAGATGAGCTGGTCTGAGTATTAATCCACTGGAATTTACATACACAACTATCTCCAGTGTTTACAGAGACGGCTCAGAAAAAGAGAAAATATCCAGTGAGGGACAGTTGTATGTACGAAAATGCCTTGTTGATGTGAGAGGGTCAGGGGAGAATGAACAGATTCATTGGAGATGATGATGATAGGGAATGTAGAACTCTGTTGATCTCTGATGAAAGTGTAAACCAAGTATTAATGCAGTTCTGAATGAAAAAGAGGCTTGACCCTTTTACTAGCAAGGTGTACCTATTAAAGTGACCCATGAGTATATGTTCCTTAATTATAGGGAATTTGAAATGGGCCTCGGTTCAGGGAAATTATAAGTGTGTGTGTTTGTGTATACTCACAGCACTCTGAGATTAGGCAGCTGTTGACAGAGATCTGGTGGCAGACTGGTAAGACCTGCTCGGGTCAGGGTTCTGAAGCGACCAGTATGAGGGAGAGAGAAAAAGAGGGAAAATAAGTGTGTGTGTTTGTGTGTGTGTGAATAAACGCTATCAATTCAATCCCAGAACATTATGTGCTACTAGACGGATCAGCGCTAATTAAAGCGAATTAACATTAATTATATAAAAAATATTGACTCCTGAATTGTTGTCTAGGTTGTGTTTGTACTTGAATGTGGGCCGTGTGTGAGCTCCGTCCCAAATGCTCTAACTCATGATTGAGGGTGTGCTGGATTTAGTTTAAGAAAAATCAGTGACACAAAAACCGGAATAGGAACACCTGGCATGGGGCATATGATCACTGATAAAGTGCCTCAGTTGGTGGATGCCTAACAAAGGCACTCATATGAGTTGTTTATCTGTTTACTTTACAGCAGGAGCCAACATTTAGCAGCTATGGGTAAATGCTGTGACTTGGGCAAATTATGACATTGGGCAGATATTTAAAGCCCGGATATTAGAATGGGTGAAAGCACATGGGTAGAATTGAGTGGCTGAATTTTACAGGGCAGGAGTATGTCATTAGAATTAAGTCAGTGGATGTGATTCAGTCAAATAGGTAAAGCGCAAGCACATTAATTTGAGTGGGTGAAAGTGAGCAGAGTGAGGAAGTTCCAAATGGGTACATTTGAGTTGGTTCATCTGAGTAGGTATAAACAAACAAATGGATTTGAGTGGGTGGGTGTATGTTGGTGGAAGAAAGATTGTTTTTAGGGAGTAGTTCTGACTGAGAATATGTGAGTGTGTGTGGATGTGAGTGGTTGGAGTAAGGATGGCAACTCACAGCACTTGCAGGCTGGTGGTCCCTGTCAGGTCAGGAAACTCGCGTATCTCAGTAGCACCATTTAGAGATCTAAGAGAAGATTACACAACGTATTTATGAAGCTCGTAATGCTAATAAACACCAACAGAAGCCACCTTATAACATTCCCTTAATAGAAGAGTGAATCAGAAATTATCTGCACTCTGACTGTAGAGACTATCACAATCTCCATGATTTTCCATAAACTTTGTCCATCTGTCAGCAGAATTTCATTAGAGGATGTTTTAGACTGAGCTGTCTAACTGTTTCCATGTGTTTCAATAACCACCTCACACAAAGCTTTCAACATAAAAGTCTGTCATGGGTCATTGCATAGGCAGAGCCATGGCTGCTTTGCAAGCGATTTCCCACTGTCACTTGTCTATCCAACCATATCAGTTCAACGTTGTCATCAGTCGAAGGCATGGACATGTGCCCAGCACCGTCTTCATCTTCTCTATCAATTCATACACACTTCACTTTATTAATAATAATAATAATAACAAAAACAATAATAATAATAAATTATACATTATTGATCCCTTGACGACGTGGTGGCACAATGGATAGTGCTGTTGGGGTTTAGTGCTTTACACAATGGCACTTTAATCATGTCTTGCCTGGAGTTGTTGTTGAACCAGTGATCTTTTGATCAAAAGCCCTCTACCCTGTCCATTAGGCTGCCGATATAATAGAAACATGCTCATAATTCACATTGACCCACCCTCATACACTCACCTATTAGGTTCATGTGTTCAACTGCTTTTCAACACAAATATCTAATCAGCCAATCACATGGCAGCAATTTAATGTATTTATTCATGTAGGGTTGTTCAAGAAAATTTTCTGAAGTACAAACCAAGAATCAGAATAAGGAAGAAAGGTTATTTAAGTAATTTTGAAAGTGGCATGGTTGTTAGCACCAGACGGTGCTGGGTCTGAGTATTTTTTTACACACAACCATCTCTAGTGTTTACAGAGAATGGTCAGAAAATATCCAGTGAGGGACAGTTGTGTTTACAAAAATGCCTTGTTGATGTGAGTGGTCAGAGGAGAATGGTCAGAGGAGATGATAGAAGGGCAACAAATAACCACTCCTAACAACCAAGGAATGCAGAATACCATCTCTATTAAAAGTATGCCATGAAGAATTAAGGCAAAATTGGAGCCTTTTACTAGCAAGGTGTAGTCTAATAAAGGTCTAATAAAGTGGCCAGTAAGTGTATTTTCTCAAAGCCACAGTTGAAATTATAATATATACCAGAGGATGCAGTTTTATTAGTTTGCAGTTTTTTCTGTGTTCATATACAAAGCGATTTACTCGAAAGAGGCCCCGAATATTATATAATAATATTGTGATATCTTTATTAAAAACACATTTTGCACGCTTGAGGGTTCTTTGTTCAGTCTATCAGAAAGGTTTTAATCCCAAAGAGAATCATTAGAGGATCTTTTTATTAAAAGATTGTGAATGAAATAAAATCATTTGTGACCCAGTGTAAAAATATGTTGTGGGTATTTATCTTTTCCTCTGAAGTTCTAAGGTCCGAGTTACATTTATTAATTTAATTACTGATATATCAAAGAAAGAAGCATAAGTTTTGGTTCAGATTGCCTCATCCTACAGGAGTTACAACAGAAAATTCTGGGCCTCTTTCGAGTGAATCCTCCCTTCAGTACAATGATGATACTTACAGTGTGTGTAACTGAGGCAAGAACTGGAAAGCGGATCTTCCGACAAACTGGATGGGATTCTCATAGAAATGACTGAGGGGAGAGATTCAGGAGGCGGATTTAGAGAGTTGATCTTAGTAATTAAATTATTAATTGTTAAGTCCACACCTGGAAGGTGGTGGTGGTGGTGGTGGTGGTGTTGTGAAGATACTCACATGGTCTGCAGCAGTGGGTTTCCTACAAAAGCTCTCTCAGGTATCACCCGGATGTTGTTGTTGTGGAAACCCCTGCAAAGAAACACGCATAATACTAAGATGGTGATGATACAAGAGCATGACAGCATACATTGAATGATCACTGGATTAGGAACATCTGGCATTTATACTCACTGGCCACTTTATTAGATACACTATGGTAGTAAAATCTTGGACCCCTTTTTGCCTTATTATTCTTAACATACTTTCAACAGAGATCAACAGAGTTCTACATTCCCTGGTTGTAACCAGTGGTTATTTGAGTTACTGTTGTCTTTTTTATCATATTGAACCAGTCTGTCCATTCTCCTCTGACCCTGTCACATAAACAATGAATTTTCACTGATACAACTGTCCCTCACTGGATATTTTCTCTTTTTCTGACCATTCTCTGTAAACACTCTGTACCAACAACCATGTCACGTTTAAAGTCATTTAAATAAACTTCAACCTAATAAAGTGGCTGGTGAGTATTAAAAGTTACTTTTGATATTTGATATGTCCACTGCACAGCAGAAGGCAATATTTACCTGCTCTGTCAAAACTGAGCGACTTATAGAGATAATTGCAGCTTGGAGTTCATTTTCTAGTTTCTCAGCAAAACTTGTGGTTTAACGGAGAGGTGAGCATCGAACTAACGGTATGAATTGGTGTAGCAGCTGCAATGGACATGGCTCACCCATTATTAGCCAGGTGTTCCCATTCCAGTTCTTGTTATAGTGCTATGATGCAGAGGTGGGTAGTAACCAGTTATATTTACTCCGTTACATTTACTTGAGTAAGTTTTTAAAATAAGCATATTTTTAGAAGTAATTTTAAATCACTATAGTCTTTACTTTTACTTGAGTAGATTTGTGAAGAGGAAAGTGTTCTCTTACTCCTTTACATATGGCTACAATGAGCTCGATACTTCTCTTTTTACCTCTTTTTGGTTTTCTATACCTCATTTTAATGTTTTATTTAGACAGAGAGAAGAGGCTCTACCACGTGTCTATATCTCACCAATCAAAAGTAGTCGTGCTGTCCCATCACGTGACCATACTCAATCTCAGCGACAAGTTCTTAAATTCTCAGCGGTCAGAATCCTTACTAGAGCCCGGAAATATGTAAATTAGTTTCTTATGATCCACCACTCCCACTTCTAGCAAAAGGTGCAGGCTATTTGCTAATACCTCGTATTATGAGGACTACAGCAGGGGGCAGATCATTCTCAATTGAATTGAATTGAATTGAAGTTAGCTTTACAGTCGTAGCAAACAGATGAAAATAAACAGATAAACCTCCTTTTCTCCACTTTATTTCTCTCCAGAGAGCTGAACGGATGAAAATAACCTTATAATTAAAGCATGTTTACCTCTGTTAGAGTGTCCGGTGTGTTCTGTGTCTTCCAAAAGAAACAGACATTTCAGCGTTCAAACACTTAACATCTAACTTGAGCAAACATGAAGCGGGAAATTTGAATGATTGCTGAATGTTTGTTTGTTTTTTGTAATTCTACTTTTGTTTTAAACACTAGGTCTCTTTTAATGTCTCAATCTCGGTGTCACAGATTTTTTTTAATAGAGAGAGAATTAATAATTAAATAAACTTTTAAATACACAAACTTGCTAGAGTGCCACAGAAAGTGCAAGTCGTCCTCTTCTGGTAATATTCCTGTGAAAATGCAAGAATTATTTTTATTTATTATTATTTATTTGTTTTATTTTTTTATCAAAGTACTTAAATTTATTTATTTCTAAAAATATTTTGTAATTAATTAAATAATTTAAATTTATTTTATTGATCAGATCAACTCTAATTTTCCTAAAGATTTAATGATTGTGTTAACAAATAAGTCAGTTGTTACTTAACAGTTACTCAGTACTAGTTTTTTACGAAGCTTTTTTAGTCGTACTCAAGTAATTTTTTGACTAAATACTTTTTACTTTTACTTGAGTACGATACTGGCTACTCCACCCACCTCTACTACGATGTACTGGTTATCTTAATTATCTTATATTAATATGGAATACTGTCACATCATTACAGCATGATGATGTCATTGTTGCGACATCACACAGAAGCGGTCAGCATTTTGGGAAAGATTATACCTGTCCTTGTGCCTGACTGTCTGTGTTTCACTGCTTTTATCTACATGATTTTGAGAGTGATTTGTGTCTGTGAGTGTGTGAATGTGCTGTGGAACCAGCTGTCACAGCAGAGCAACACACTTTAACACACACCCTCAATCACACACACGCCCTTCGCCACATCTGCTCCCGGCTCACATGCTTTTCATACGATCAAGTTAAGTGAGTTTTTCTTTTCTTTTCCTGAAAGGTAACACACCAGATGGCCCTTATGAAAGCGGTGAGCAGATGCATGCTGGGTAATGTTACCCAGGGGTTTCTTAGGGTTACTTACAGCTCATGGAGTTTGTTGAGGGTCCGGATGGCCACAGGAAATTCTTGAAGACTGTTGAAGTTCAGCTCTCTAGAGAGAAGTAAAAATGGACAAAAGAAGGTCATCATAGTAGTGATGGATTAGATGTTTGGTGCTACAAGTCAAGATGGTTAACACTTCTGAAGAATTGTATTAGACACAAAGGTTTATGTTAATGTACTCATTTGAATTAATTAATACAGTTATTTCTAGAGTAACTCATTTTATTAGGTACACTTCACTGATATCAGTGAAGGTCATTTTCATCCACACACAACTGTCCCTCACTGAATATTTACTCTTTTTCTGACCATTCTCTGTAAACACTAGAGATGGTTATGTGTGAAAATCCCAAAATCCCCGGGTGGGGCGACGATGGAAATTTATGTGTGGAGTTTGCATTTTCTCCTTGTGTTTGCGCAGGTTTTCTCAGAGTGCTCCGATTTTCTCCCTCATTCTAAAAAAATGCATGATTTTCTAAATTGCTCGTTAGTGTGTGATTGTGTGTGTTCCTGTGTGTGTGCGCCCTATCCTGTGTGCCCTCCCGCCCAGAGTTGTCAGGTGGGCACCGGCTTCCCTGTGACCCTAGAACTAGGATTAAGCGGTTATAGAAAATAATTGAATGAATGAATGAATGAATGAATATTTGAACCTGTGTACCCAATCAAGTGGACGTGAGTGTATATAAGCTTATATAAGCAATGTGAACAATTTACATTTTTTTAAGATAAGCCCTGATATTAGACTGGGCAATTACCATGGTGCATTATGAAACCTTAATCTCCGCACCTCTATTATGGCAAGACTCCTCTAAAGGGCAGGAAAAGGAGCTTTTCTTCCAATCCTGCCTTTAGAAAGGAGTGGCAGAGGGATAATCAGTTAAATAAGAGCGTGTTTAGCCGCGTTCCTCCTGACTCATGAAGCTGCGTCCCGGCACTAAGAGCACTCCGAGCTGAATAGGTCTCATCATCCCCATAATTATGGCTCTCATCCCTCAGTGCTAAGTGTTGGCTTTCAAAGCAGAATAATCGTTTATGTATTTTAGATTCTTTAAAAAAATAAAAGGGGCTGGAAATCTGCCAGTGCGTTTGAAGTGTAGAGCAGAGGCAGCACGGACTTGGCCCATGGCCACACACACTAATTCAGTGTCACACACAATGTGTGTGTGTGTGGAAGAAATGTCACTATACAGTATATGACAGTTTTGACACTGTTGGGATAAATTAATGCTAGTTCTTTGTTGTTAGCCTTTTACTTTTATGCTATTTTTCAGTGACTTTAACGTTTCATGTATTAGCCTGGGCAGCACAGTGGTGCAGTAAGTAGGTCATGGGTGGGTTTGAGCCCTGGATTGGACAACCTGGGTTTTTTCTGTGTGGGGTTTGCATGTTCTCACTTTGTCGTACTGGTTTTCTTCGGGTGCTCTGTTTTGTGTGCGTGTGTGTGCGTGTGTGAGAGAGAGTTAGTATGTGCCCCACAATGGAGTGGCACCCTGTCAGAACGACTTCTGATCAGAGACGATTGGATTTTATACTACTGAGCAGTTGATAAACGTTCTTGCTCTCAAGGGCCCAACAGCATCAGCTTAGTTATAGTGGAATTTGAACTTTTGACCTTCAGGGTTAGTAGTCCATCAAATTAATCACTGGAATATTTCTTGATGGTAGTATTTTTACTTTGGTCCCAGCTCTTTGTAGGTCATCCATCAGGTCCATCTGGTTTTTTGCTCATCAGTCTCATGATCATTTTGACCTTAGGGGATAAGACCATGAGTAGGTCCCCAGATCAAGGGAAATTATGTTCTTCTAAGTCTTCCATTTTTTAAATAATTCCCACAGTTGATTTATTTACACCAACCTGCTCTCTATTGTAGATTTACTCTTCCCAGCCTGGTGCCGGTCTACAATTTTCTTCCTAGTGTCCTTCCACAGCTCTTTGGTCTTGCCCATGGTTGAGTTTTGAGTCTGACAGTTTGAGGCTGTGGACAGGTGTCTTTTATACAGATAATGAGCTCAAACAGGTGTATATTAATGAAATCTGTGATGAAAATTACACACTGACCTCATCTTTATAAGTAGGAGAAACTTGTACAATCAGTGGCTGAATAAATACTTGTACCGCACTGTACTTAGAGCATGGAACAGTCAATAACTTGTTATTGTTCTTGAAAATAATGTCCATAAACACCCAACTGGTGTCTATGTAACCATAAGGTCATATAAAGAACTGATCTGTCCACTTTACAACAGAAGGCAACATTTCGAATGGGTAAACAAGCAGCATGACTGACTTTGTCCGTGCCCAGTTGGAGTCTGAAGTTGTCCCGAGTAGAGCCAGGTTTTCCAGTACCGTGATCTGGTACAGGTGTACCAGGAGTAAAAGAACCATCAGCAAGCATACACACAGTGTACAGCTGATTTTATAAGCAAGCATCATACTAGCAAAGTGAACTTGTGGAGCTCCTGCAGCAGGCATGGGTCAACAATTGTATGGAGGATCATTGCCACCTTGTGAAATTTGTTCCCCTGGAAAAATTGTCTTTTAGTTATTCAAAAATGTGAATGAATACATTTTAGTTCAGCTGTTCCTTATCCAGTGTTTGTTCAGTTTGTTTGAATCAAAGAAGCAAAGTTCTGGACTAGCTTCACATCTTGTCGAGTCCCGGCGGAGTGGCTCAGAAGCAATAAAGCAGCCGTTCTTTTCGCGAAGCTGTGACTGATTTCAACTGAAACAATGTGAGTCATGTGCAACTCTCA
>JAOUQT010051647.1:0-10790 GCA_025769995.1 Xyliphius kryptos | reverse complement strand
CAGGTGTTGCGTGAACCGTGTTAAAGGCAGAGCTGAAGTCAATAAACAGCATTCGCACACAGCTGTTTTTGTTCTCCAGATGGGCCAGACTGAGGTGAAGTACTGCTGCTATGGCATCATCAGTGGAGCGCTTGGGGCGGTACGCAAACTGAAATGGGTCAAAAGTGGCAAGTAGGCTGAATGTTATGTGGGGCTTGACCAGTCTTTTAAAGAGCTTGATCGTGATGGGAGTGAGTGCTATGGGCCGGTAGTCATTCAGAGTTGTCGCTGGAGATTTCTTGGGCAGCGGTATGATGGTGGTGGCTTTGAAGCATTCAAGTATGGTGGCTTGGCTCAGAGAGACTTTAAAGATGTCTGTCAGGACATCTGTAAGTGAGTCCGCACATTCTCTAAGCACACGCCCAGGTATATTGTCCGGGCCCGCAGCGTTCCTACAGGATATGTAACCTGTCACAGACTCAGTGTATTCCGTTATGTTGACAAACTGGTTGGAAGTGGCGGCCTCTATGAAGACATTCCATTCTGTGTGGTCAAAACAGTCTTTTAGTGCTGAGGTGGTTCCCTCTGGCCAAGTTCAAATCTGTTTCACAGAAGGTTTACACCTCGTTAGCAGTGGTGAATGGGCTGGAATGAGTCTGATGGAGAGATGATCAGAGTTTCCTAGGTAGGGGTGGGGAACAACTCTGTATGCCTGGTTGAAATTTGTGTATACCTGGTCGAGAATGTTTTCTCCCCTGGTTGCGAAATCCACATGTTTGTGATAGCGTGGGAGTACTGTCTTCAATTTGGCTTGATTGAAATCGCCCGTGATTATGTTGACAGCATCAGGATTGGAGCTCACAAACTGATACAGTGTAGAGAGTGCGTCCTTTGTGTTCGCGCTGGGCGGCAGATTCACAGCTGTTATGGTGACGGCTGAAAATGTTGGACGGTAGTTGATAGTTAGGAATTCTATGTCTTCAGAACAGTGGCTTGCGATGACTCTGATGTTGGTACACCAGTTGTCATGGATAAAAATGCAAACACCACCTCCTCGTGATTTTCCACTCACAACTTGGCTTCTGTCTGCCCAGAACAATGTTAGCCCATCTACCTGAATGGCATGATCTGGGACAGTGTGGTTAAGCCATGTCTCTGTGAGAATGATGGCACTGCAGACTTTCACCTTTCTTTGTGTAATAATTTCCAATCTGAGGTAGTCCATTTTGTTTTCCAGTGAACGAACATTAGAGAGTAGAATCGAAGGAAGAGCAGGTCTATACGGCTTCGCATTTAATCTTTCACTGATTCCTGCTCAGCAGCCCCACTTGGACACCTCTTGCGGCGCATGCTAGCACCTTCAAACCACGGTCAGTGGCAGGAGGACAGTCCGCTGCTTTGTAGGTCCCTGGGTTTTGCCGGTGTACAATTCCCAGCTCGCAGAGTGCATCGGGTTCCAAAATCCACGTAACTCCAGAAAGATCTTGTGAAAGGTTGGAGTTTCATAGTCTGAGTAATACACTTCTGTTGTAGACTCGTTTTGTATGGGCTTGAGACGGAACAGACGACAAATTTAACATAAAACGCACATCGCTATCGGGAGCTGAATTAGCCGCTGCTGTACTGGGCGCTGCCATATTCAGTTTCCTGGAAAGTGGATTGGTCATCGTGGGCCAGTTGAATGGCCCCTAGGTCTCCCAATCTGACCCCCTTACACTTTTATCTTTGGGGTCATCTGAAGGCAATTGTCTATGCTGTGAAGTTATGAGATGTGCAGCACCTAAAACTATGAATACTGGAAGCCTGTGCTAGCATTTCTTCTGCAGGTGTTGCCATCAGTGTGTGCTGATTGGAAGGTGTCATCATAAAATTAAAAAAAGTTGATTTAAACTTTTAAAAGGAACTACACATTCATTACTTTTGAATAGAACTATGCATTCCATACACTCAGATTGATATATTTCAAGTGTTTATTTCTTTGGATTTAAAGATTATAATAAGAACAAAACAAAATTCAGTATCTTAGAAAATTAACGTGGAAACGTTCAAAATTAAAGACACCTGGGGTCATACTCTAATTAGCTATTTAACTCAAAACACCCTTAACACCCATTAAATGGTGCTGCAATCTAGTTTTGAAGACTCCACAATCACAGGGAAGACAGCTAACTTGACAGTTGTCTAAAAGACAACCACTGACACCTTGCACAAGCACGGCAAGACACAAAAGGTCATTGCTAAAGAGGCTGGCTCTTCACAGAGCTCTGTGTCTATGAACATTAATACAGAGGTGAGGGGAAGAAAAATATGTAGTAGATAAAGTGTACAAGAGGGATAACAGCACCATGGAGAGGATTTTAAAACAAAACTCATTGAAAATGTGGGAGAGATTCACAAAGACTAGACTGCCACTCATGTCAGTGCTTCAAGAACCAACGTGCATAGACATTTGCAAGACATTGGTTACAGCTGGCACATTCCTTGTGTCAAGCCACTCTTGAACAAAATACAGCTTCAGATGTGTCTAAAGATAAAAGGGACTGAACTGTTCCAAACTGAAGTGATCCAAAGTTAAGTTCTCTGATAAAAGTAAATTTTGCATTTCCTTTGGAAATCAAGTTATCAGAGCCTGGAGGAAAAGAGGAGAGGCATAGAATCCATGTAATCTAGGCCTGGTTTAAAGTTTCCATAGTCAGTCATGGTTTGGGGAGCCATGTCATTTGTTGGTGTCGGTCCACTGTGTTTTCTGATGTCCCAAGTCAATGGAGCTGTCTACCAGGAGGTTTTAGCACACCTCATGCTTCATGCTGCTGACCAGCTTTTGGGAGATGTTGATTTCAATTTCCAACAGGACTTGGCACTGCACACAATGCCAAAGCTACAAGTACCTGGTTTAAGGACCATGGTATCCCTGTTCTTAATTGGCTAGCAAACTCACCTGACCTTGAGAAAATCTATGGAGTATTTTGAAGAGACTGATCAACTCCATGCCACGCTGAATTGCTGCAGTAATTCGGGCAAAAGGAGCCCCAACTATGTACTGAGTGCTGTATATGATGATACTTTTCATGTTCATATTTTTCAGTTGGCAAGCATTTCTAAAAACACTTTTTTTTGTATTGGTCTAAAGTAATATTTAAATTTTCTGATATACTGAATTTTGTTTTTTCTTAGTTGTCAGTTATAAACATCAAATCAATAGGAATACATCACTTGAAATATATCATTCTGTGTGTAATGAATGCGTATAATATACAAGTTCCACTTTTTGAATGAATTTATGGAAATAAATCAACTTTTTCATGATATTCCAATTTTATGACCAGCATTTGTATATATATATATATATATATCAATCACTTGTCTGGTGAACAAAATCAATTAAATTGCACACTCGATCTTATCAGTTATGGCTTGGTAGTTATTGCATGGCTGCCAGTTTTGCAATAATTAGCAAGACTTACTAAAATGTTTACGTTCAGCAAATAAATCAGCTTTCTATTCTTTACACACATGTCAATGAAAAAAGTGTTCAGGACCTTACCAGGCAAACCATTACTAATCATATCTTTGACCCGGCTGCCGAACTGAGTTGTTTGTCATTTTAAATGTACAGTTGCACAAAACATATTACTGCCATTCACACATAGTTAAGTGATAGGAAGGTGTATGTATTGTGATTTCAGGAAAATTACATTTTAGCTCAAGGTCAATGATTATTATGCTTTTTTTGCGAAAAAATCTTTTAGGTTTTTTTCATATAATTATCATTGTCATACATTAATTGAAGTGCTCAAAGGTTATTGAATGAAACTGAATTTGCAAGTCTTGGGACCTCCCCCTTTTTGAAAGGTCTGTGTATGTAAATCTTTTGGCTCATTATAATGCTGTCATAAACTAATTCAAGTGAGCTGATCTAAAGAAAAGGTGACTTTCATCTTACAACTCACAAAACCGTAACAACTGGAATGTCTTTCCATTATTAAACCAGCATTTCTTACAAATAATTTTATAAAACACCAATCTTTGTTGAAATGTTATTATTATGAATATTACTATTATTATTATTACTTGTATTATTATTTAAAAACTAAAATGAACAGAAAATCAAGTATGGCAACAGGCTTTGTATTGATAGTCAAATATATGGTAAAACAAATATATGGTAAAACAAGTCAGTTAGCACCAGCACCAAGCCTTGGTCTGGCCAGTAGCCACAAAAGGATATAAAGCCTCTGGAAGTTGCTGAATATCTTATGGACGTAGTAGATTACAACTGAGCATGTCTACAAGATATAGAAAACAGAAATGTAGTTACTGAACCACATAAAATTCTCCAAGTTATGTTACTAAGATCATGTGATGAGGCTCCCACATAACAGTATTGAAGAATGTGTAATAAGCTGTGGAGGGAGTCAAAAAACATGGAAGACTAAGAATAACCTGAATGGACAACATTAAATAATTTCCTATGGGGATCAATGAAAGTAATCAAATTACAATGTGGACAGGATTATCAGGGCCAGGCTATTACAAGCAACACATGACAGAAGGAACTGCAGGAAGCTGACTTATCCCTGCAGTGAAGGGACACAACTCCAATGGTAAATTCATTATATCTCCAGATTTTGTGTCATTTCAAGTATAATATATACTTTTTATTTTAAGTGCAACATGTAATAAATGTTAAGAATATATCACCTCACTGATTATTAAATGGCATTTGTTTATATACGATATATGCTTGTATTGTGCTTTTAAAATTATGTTAAAATTCTGGACAATAAATATTCATAATGCAATAGTCATATAATAATTTGCCACTGAAGGTCACTAACTCTTTTTCCTTGCCCTAAATTGCAGAGATGCCCTATTTCAGTCCTTAATTTAAACATATATCAACCCTCTCATCCTAAAGATTTCACAGAATTTCACAGAAAATCTAAAACAGATGTGTTCTTGCACATAGTCTGGAGTTTGATTTACAACCCTAAAAACAACACACTGTTTTTTTTGTTCCATCCTTTCTGCAAAACCCATTTTTATTGTCTAATATTATTTAGGTGTCACATTTTATAATAAAAAATTCTTTATATACTGTATTCTCCACTGGAACTGGAGGCAAGCCACTCCAGTACCTGTACTCTCCTCTGATTATCTTGTTGAAAATTCATAGCTAAACCTGGAAAGACATAATATTAAAGGCAATATAACATTGCTCTATTAAAGATGTTGAAGAAGTGTAAAATACAATTTCCAGGGACACTGAAATAATCCTTTTGCACTGGTTTGAAATATTATGGATTATAGAAGGAGAAATACACTATATTTCCAAAAGTATTTGCTCGCCCATCCAAATTATCATTATCAGATGTTTCACTCACTTCCATGGCCACAGGTGTATGTATTCGTTAGCATACCAAGACATTTTGGACAATTCCATGGTCCCAACATTAAGGGAACTGTATGGAGCTGGCCCCATTCTCTTGCAACATGACTTTGCACCATTGCACGAAGCAAGGTCCATAATGACATAGATGTTAAAGTCTGGTGTGAATAATTTTGACTGGCCTTCCAGAGTCTAGACCTTAACCTATTTTTGACATAATTTACAGCAGAGACTGAGAGCCAGGCCTTCTCGTCCAACATCAGTGTGTGACCTCAAAAATGCGCTTCTGGAAGAATGGTCAAAAATTCCCATGAACACACTCTTAAACCTAGTGGACAGCCTTCCTAAAAGAGTTGAAGGTGTTTTAGCTGTAAAGGGTGGACTGACGTTATATTGAACCCTATGGAAAGCTCATATGTGATTTAAGCCTGTTGAGCGAATACTTGTGAAGCCCCTCAAATTATTCTTTAAAGAATATGATTTTTTATCTTTTAAGTAATTTTCTTACACAAACTAAGCCTTTTATGGATAGTGCTTAACTACAGATCACGATTACAACCATCTGTTGACAGCAACTCCTTTACACAAGTAAAATATCTCACTTAAACAATACTTAAATATCAAACAATTTAGAGATGACTAAATCAAACAAGGCAAATGTTCTTATTGTTTAAACCGGGAATAAAGTGGCAAGTGGCCTGGGGCTATGATGAAGTGCAGAAAAATCTAATAACTGACAGGACCATTGCATTGGTCCCAAGGAGGAAACTCGTGATTGCTTTTAACAATAAAAAATAAATAAAAATAAAAGATGGCTCCATTGGTTAATTTTAGATTTTAGTGCAGTGTTGTAAAGTATTATTCCGGTGCATTAAATGAAATAGAAAGACAAATCTTTGTGTGTATGTGTATAGCTTAGTTGCTAGAGAGCACGCTGCTAGAGAAAACCAAGAGCGTTAAAAGCTTTGAGTGTGAGTGAGAAGCTGATGGTAAGCAGGCAAAGCTGCAACTGAACCCCAAATGTTGACATTTTTTAGGTTTTATGTTCCTGCCTGCTAGCTGTGTCAGTGCACATGTGCATTAATAAAGCTATTTAAAGCAGGTTAGATTCTTCAGGTGTGAGACTGAATAGCTATCAATCTATATTAATTATAGCGTAAGAATCAGAATTAACCATTCTCTGTTTTTGTGTTTACAGATCACAGATAACCAGTGAATATTGTAAATGTTTATCCATTATACATACTATCAGACAGCGGCGTGTTTTTTATGTATTCTTTTTCTCTTTAATAAAATCATATTTTCTTATTTTCTTTATTCCTTAATACATATTCATATACTTTATTTTGTAAAGCTGCTTTGTGACATTGTTTTGTTGTAAAACGTTCTGTATACTGTAATAAAACCCTCCAGAGAAGAGCTTAGGAGACAATAGTGGTTTTATTGTGCAATGTAGCACACACAAAAACTATTACAGCTCGGAGTGCTGGGAGAATAAGCAAACACAAACTAGAATAATCCACATAGAACACACAGAAGTTGCACCAATGATAACTCAAATCCTCAGCTCGAAAACACTCTGGCTCACTGCTTTTACGGACGATAACCATAAAACAAAACAGTTAAGTCCAAGTAACCACAAACACGTGAAATAGAAACACTTAAAAAAAAAACCTACAGAAGATGTTCCTAATCCACTGAACTATCTTAAATAGGTGAGGATGAAGAACAGTACCTATCAGATGAATACAATTAACTTATTGAGTAATTGACTGTGTATGTGTGTAAAAGACAGTGCAGACACACATTTTGTGACAGAACCCTCCCTCAAGCCACCGGGAGCCTTTTCTTTCCACTGGAAGGAGGGAGATTGGTCAAGAAGTCTATGGCTATACGGGACCAGGGACGCTTTCGGACCGGTATCGGCATGATTTTCCCCACTGGAAGCGCTCGTGGAACCTTGCACAAACAGAAAAGGACAGGACAAACTGTACTGCATAAGTATTGCCATTCTTTGAACCTGGTTAATAAGCAATGTGGAACTGGAAGCGAGTAAAGAACATGGCACATCTGAACATAGTTGTCTCCATCCCTGGACAGCCTCTGTTGTCATCGCAACCTCACCAGCACCGATCAGATAGCCGAAGAACTCAACTCTATTCGGATGGAACACACATTTCACTCCATTAATATATAGCTTGTTTAGCCAAACCATATGGCATTACCATGTACTCATAGTGCCCTTTAGTGTTACTGAAGGCGGTCTTCCATTCGTCACCTTCTCTTATTCATATCAGGTTGTTGGCGCTACGAAGGTCAAGCTTGGTGAATATCTTGGCTTTCCTGAAATGATCCAAAGCCACTGGGACCAAGGGAAGAGGATATGAATATTTTACACTGACCTGATTCAGTCCACGGTAGTCTATGCAAGGCTGAAGACCTCTTCCTTTCTTCTCAACAAAGAAAAAACTGGCTCATGCTGGAGAAGTGCTGTGTCTGATATAGCCGGCTAAGAGTCCTCCGTGGCTCTCTTTTTCAGGATAGAAAGAGCATATATTTTGCCATATGGAGGAACACACCCAGGTAACAACTCGCTCTTGAAATCATAAGATTGATGTAGAGGCAACCTGGATGCCATCTTTTCACTAAAGACCTCCCTCAGGTCAGAATATTTCCTTGGAATGACACCTCCTTGCTGCTTTCGAGGCTTTCTATGGTGGTTGCATTCATTCGAATCGGTTTGGGATTTAGGCAGTACTTAAAGCAGTTCTGAGACCAGGCTTTTATCTTCTTCTGGTCCCATGAGATGAGTGGGTGAGACTCAACCACAGAGGGTGCAGCACAATGGGGTAGGATGGCAAGCGAGTAACCAAAAGGGCTTCCTCCATGTGAAGGATTCTAATAGTCATTTTTAGGTTAGGTGTTTTGTGAGTCACGCTGCCTCCTCCAATTGGTTCCCCATCGAAAGCCCTTATCTGAAACGTGTGCTGTAATTTCAGCTTCGGGATGTTTAGATCTCTTAAGGTGTTGAGATCTATGAAATTCCCGACTGCTCCAGAATTATTAGGGCAGGAAGAAAGAAAACTCTATAAAGGTAGTTTATCTGAACATTATTAATAAATTCCAGATCTGACTGATAAGACTGCCAACTGACTAAGTTAGCAGGTGTAGAACTCGACCCCTCTTTTTGTCGAGCACGCTCAGAGTGGTTTGCAATCAGTGTCCTGACTCTCCACAGTACAAGCAGAGCCCTTCTCCGGGGGTAAGGGGACACAGGGTCAGTACTATGGGTTCATGTTCAGTCAGGGGTGGTTCTGGACATGTCTCTGCTCTCACACTAACGAGATGGTCCAGGCGGATGACGGTGGTGATGAGTGAATAGAGGGTCATGACGTCATCTCTGCATGCCAGCTCCCGCAGAAACCTCGTCGGAACATTGCTTTAAAAGCTAGCTCATTCCACCCACTCGCAGCAGCAATGGTCCGAAATTCCAGCGCATATTCAGCTAGTCAGAGATCGCTCTTTGGAGATGTAACAGAACCTCCCAGCCCTCTGCAAGATGATCAAACACCGCCTAAATAGTGAGATGAAATGCTCATAGGTGCGTGCTAGCTCACCTGCATGATTCCACATGGCTATGGCCCATTCCAAGGCTTTGCCGCTCAGCAGGCCGATAAGAACTAGCACCTTATGTTCATCCGTGAAGTTCCCCTGAATCAAAAAAAAAATCTTGTATTGGATGAAAAAGCCTTTACACTGTTCTGTGGGCTGTGGGCTCTATGAGCCGTTTTATCTGATTACGATTGTGCTTGTATGGTCTTCTCTCAAAAAAAAAAAAATGTATCACTTTCATGGAGCACCATATGTGTCTCCTAAAGCTGCTATGTGCTCAAAAACAATGCCTGCTTCAACGTGCTTGTGTCCACTGTCTCCATGTTTGGAGGTGGGTCAATCTGTAACAAAACTCTCCAGACAAGAGCTTAGAAGACAATAGAAGTTTTATTGTACAATGTAGCACACACATTATATTTTTGGAGTTTTGGGAGAATAAAACACAAACTGGAATAATCCATGCAAAACACACAGAAGTTGCACCAACCATAACTCAAATCCTCAGCCCCCAAACTCTCCGGCTCATTGCTTTAAAGGAAGAGGACCATAAACAAAAGCAGGTAAGTCCAAGTAAACACAAGCACAAAACACATAAAATATAAACACGCAAAATAAACACTACAGAAGATATTCCCAATCCATTGAACATGCACAAACTGACAAAATAGCGAACAGAATCTAATACACTACACAGACTGACTCAGACAGAACATGAGAACCTCAACACAGACAGAATACTCTTTTGATTGACCCACCACCTCTCTATTTCTTGCACCCTCTAAATAGCTATAATAACA
Organism: Xyliphius kryptos; assembly: GCA_025769995.1. Lineage (NCBI taxonomy): Eukaryota > Metazoa > Chordata > Actinopteri > Siluriformes > Aspredinidae > Xyliphius > Xyliphius kryptos. The sequence continues at coordinate 1,013 of JAOUQT010051647.1, read as the reverse complement.
ATACCTATCGTGTGCATACAATTAACTAGAGTGCTGTGAGTAATTGACTGTGTGTGTGTGAAGACCCGGTGCGTCCAGACACACAGTTCTTGTCCCCCTCTGGTAGTGACGGACATGACATATACATTGAATTAAATTGATTTTTTTATTTGAATAAGAATAACATGCTTTAATAAAAGAAGTTAGTCATGAGAAAAAATCTTTTGTTCGAAGCAATGGGATAAGTATAAGTGGGCTAGTGATAAGTAAACTGAGCATCCTAGTCTCTGATAAGATGTTGCTGTCCCTGAGAGCTGAACCACAGTTATTAATGGTCCTGGCTTTTAACAGCAGCACACTTTACCAGCTAAGCTATTCAGGAGGATGTCTGAATCTTTACATCACAAATTTTTAGAATGTTAGGTGATGCTACTTCAAAAATGTAATGCAATGAGCTAGGGTAATGTTCCTTATCTAGGCAAACTTACCATAAATCTTTCATAAAAGTTGGTGCGGTTTTCCTATTGACCAAAAGTGTTTTTGGCCAACCCTACATTAGGGTCACTTGCAAAAATCTCCACTTAAATATTGCTTATATTTGGATATAAAAGCCTGAACCTTTTTTTTAATTTTGGTCAATATAACAATGGAGCAATTTCACTTTTCCAAACAAGCAAGTAGGATATGAGATCTGTGCCAGCCTCAGCTCAGCAGGTGAGTCAATCACCAGTAGCGAATATGTAACAGCCCACTGGGAATTTTGAAATATTATCATGCTTGCTCTGGACTGTCTGAAATGTTTACAGAGAAGAACCCAGTGTAACAACATAGTGAGATAGTCCATAGCGAAGATCTAAAGAACAGTGAAATGCACTTATACAGACAGCACTTATCATGCCCCACACTCGTGCACCTCGTGCACTCCAGTTGTCTAGCACTGCTTGACTGGTCCACCCATCTCTTAGGGGACAAGGAAGACATGCTTCTAGACTCTTCTCCGTTCTGGCTCCTAAATGGTGGAATGAACTTCCCCT
>JAOUQT010051638.1:0-10790 GCA_025769995.1 Xyliphius kryptos | reverse complement strand
CTAACCACTAAGCCACCGTGCGGCAATTGCTAAATTTATTTACTAAAATAAAAAAAGGAAAGATGGGTGGCACGGTGGCTAAGTGGTTAGCACATTCGCCTCTCCGCGCTGGGGATTCCCGGTTCAAATCCCAATCTGGGTGGAGTTTCCATGTTCTCCCCATGGGTTTCCTCTGGGTTTTCCGGTTTAATCCCACAGTCCAAAAACTTGGATTTAAGTTAAATTGAATGCTCTAAAATGCCCTGTATAGTGTGTGTGTGGATGTGTGAGTGTGTGTACCCGGCGATGGATTGGCGCCTTGTCTTGGTGTATCTGCCCAGCACCCGAGACGTTCTCCCTTGGGTGTGCAAAGGAATATTTTTCGACCTTCAGAGAAGGCTTTGAAGGCCTTGATGGCCCACCACTGATGAATCGGAACATAAAAAGATTTTAATTCCATATATAACATATACCGGCTGACCAAAAGCAACCGGCTTTATATCCTTTGCTTTTAACATTTCATCACTTAGGTGGCTAAAAGTATACTTGGTGAACAAAAGGTTCCCGAAGCCAATTTAAAAGATAAAAGCTCCTTATACACACTCTGATTGCCAGCTTCTCAGTCTTTTCCCCAATGTGGGCATGGGCTACATTCTACACAGGCCCTTTAGAGCGCTTAACACCAGCAAAATGTAATAAAGTCTATAAATCTTCTAATTTCCTGGTGACAGAATGCACAGTGAGTAATTCTAGAAGTACAACAGTGTGTAACAGCAGGAAAGTGGATGACCGAACATTTTAAAGGCACATGGTCTTATTTTACAAAAAGGTAAAAAATTTCAGTACTTTCCATTATTGAAAAACAAAACATTATTGGAGGGCAATTTAACAACTGACAAGGTTTCAAACCACTTTTGCAGTTCTATGAATTCTTAACAGGGACATAACTAACCAGTCAATCAAACTGGGAATGTTTTTTCATGTGGTTTACATAGAGGCTACAGGAGCTGTCCAAGGTGCTAAAACAATTTTACATTCACATTTAGATCTGCAGCGTTTAGCAGGCACTCATATCCAGAGCGACTTACAGAAGTTCTTTCATAAATTATAATCATCATCATAATACAGTTTAAGTGAAGACAAGTTTTATAGCAGAAACTCTAAAAAACCTGCTTTTTTTATGTTACGCTAAGTGCTTGGTAAAGAGGTATGTTTTGAGTCATTTTTAAAGAAAGGATGAAATTCCGACACATCATGTAGGACCCATATCTATACCTTTAAGTGCCAAAGACCTTAAGGACTCATCACTAATTTTCCAAGGACCTACAAATCTGAAATTTGGCATTGTGATTCCCCATTATGTCCTTGTTCTTTATTGCTAACACAACTCGATCATACTTAAGCCATATGAGATTTTTACAGTGTAGCCCAAACACAAAATGTTGTGCCCTTCAGTGTCACATTGGGGTCTTCCCGAGACCCTAAAAGTCTAAAACTTGGAACCATGATTACCTACCATGTCCTTATGTTCAATTGATCCTTATCGTGTCCTTGGAAAACCTCACATGAGAATGCAACAGCATGGACACCGTAGTTACAACTAACACTATATTCATCTTAGATTTTGAATTGCCACAAACTTCATTCTACAATACTTTCATTTTAAATATATAAACTCCAAAGCCATTACTCATTCAAAAACAATTGTGTTTCAACTTTTATGTTATAAAGTTTTCCACCGTAGCCCAACACGGGTATTTCATTAGTATTTTATTTAAAAAAAAAAATGAATACAGCCCCATCCGCTGCTTCTTTTATTGAAGTTTTTATCAGCCATGTGGGCCATGTGTTAATGGGGTGGCGGCTCAGTTGTTTGGGATTTGGGTTATTAATCTAAAGGTCCAAAGTCCACTGACAGTTACCAATGTGGGTTCTTGCGCAAGACCTTTAAGCCTGTGTTAAAGTAAAATGTAATCTACTCAATCTTCAGTGCTCATACTCGTGTCAGAACAAATCGTACGTACTAGTTTTCCAGGAATTAAAGAAAGTCTGTCTAGGAAAGGAAATGTACCAAAACATACAGCTTTTTAATCAAGATGCCCCATTGGAGAGGCCACCCACGCCAGTTACTGCTGAAACAAAAATAGATGCTTTGGAAAAAAATGTGACACAGATTTTAACTAGAGAACAAACAATGATGTCTAGTGTATCTGTGCTCACTATGTTCTTGTGAAGAGTTGTAGGTAGTCTTGGGAAACGAGGGCCAGACAGGACAAGCATTATGCATACATTAGAGGCGAAGAGGCATAAGTCTTTGTTAATGTACATAGATCATAAATTAAAATAATTAGAAATTTGTTATAACACAATGTGACACAATGCATTGTAATATGAACTTATTTAAACTTTTGTTTTTTTGAATATTAAGACATTCTTAATTAAAACAAGATGATTACACTATTCTTAAAATCTGTAAAGAGCATTTATAAGCTTTATAAGCTTTAGGAATTCATTATGTACTACTATGTGTGCGGTCTCTTTCAAAGATGTTATTAATGACATTTTTTTACTTCATGCCTGTAAGGAGAGCTTATAAGCTCTTATAAACAGTTATGAGCACTTATAAAGTCTTTTTCAGGATAAGCACACGTTAAACACAAAATTTGAAAGGCTTTATTTTCCTGGTCTCTAAAATAAGTTATTAGTAATGCATTATAAACACATTTATAAAGTAATCATAATGCTTTATAATACTTGTTATAAACCTTTGTTAATGTACATAGATGTTTATAAGTTGATGAACAGTTAAAATATATCATTTATAATGCATTATGTCACTTTGTGTTATAAAGCCTTATGTCAAACTGTTATAACAATTTATGACTAGGATTATAAACATCTATGTACATTAACAAAGGCTTATGACAAATGTTATGAAGCATTATGAATACTTTATAGAGCTTTAGAAATGTGTTTATTATGCACTATGAATACCGGAGTCATATAAAGTGTTACCACTTATTAAACAGTTAAAATATACAATTTATAATGCATCATGTCACTTGGTGTAATAAAGCCTCATGGCATGTTCTAATAACACTTTATGAGTGTGGTTATGTACATCTATGTTCATTAACAAAGGCTTATGACAAGTATTATAAAGCATTATGAAGACTTTATGGAGTTGTATGTTAATAATGAATTATGAATACTAACACTTACATAATATATTTAGAGGCTTAAGGATAAGAAGATAAAAAAAAACATCAGTTTTTGACTTTGGTTATATTTATACGGATAAGCATGAATGATTACTTTCAGGTACATTTTTACTCTCGACATCAGAGGGTCTTTTCTGTGAACAATACTATGACTTCCACAGCATGTGTATTGGTCTGTCCAAAAGCACTCCTCTCAAACAGTTTCCCCAAGGCAGCCATGACACCACCAGCTGCCAGAAACCTAACTGTGAGACTGTACCATGTGGCTCTCTCTTGCTCCCTCTCATTTTAATCCTCTTTTTGTCTAAACTGGCCTTTTTATTTATGAAAGCTAGAGGTTTATGTAGCTAAAGGTATTTTACCCCAAAATGGCTCGATGTTTCCTGTGATTCGTTACACCTGCAGGTGCAACTAAGACTGTTGATATTAGTTCTAGTGTCTTGCTGTTAAAAGCCTCCTTCAATTGGAGTGTGAACACTGGGACCTTTTACATTGCTTCAGTTTGTTGGCGTGCTACAATGCTTCTCCAATTGCGTTAGCAACTTTGCTTAGCGGCTGTTTTGATCTTATTGGCCATCCTGACTGTTGGAACAGGTGATGTCCTCGCGATTACTGGGTGACTGTAGCATGATGCTCTGACAGTCCCCAATTGCGTGATGTCCAACCCAGTAAGCAGCGACTGTGCTTAGAAACCAATGACAGGCTGTCAGGACCTTCAACGTCTCTGAAGACCGAAAAATATCTGAATCACAGACTGATGATAATTATATTTTGTCTATGAATACTCATTAGATAATTCCAAATGCACTGTCTGCTTCCTTTCATAACATATTCACCGGTTGCGCCACTTCCAGATGTGAATATCTTATTAGCATTTAACAAACCTACGCCTTCAGAATGAATTTTGCTGGCCCTGTAGCATTACATACTGTAAGTGTAGATCAACCTGTTGTGTCCACCAATTAGATTTTGAATTAATGATACCAGAGCCTTCTAGCAGGCAAATATTTGTCAGCATATTCATGCCCTCTGATTGGAGAGTACTTTTGATGAGCAGAGATTTTTAGCCACTTAACACTTATTACAAAAATGCAGCTTAACTTTTACCATTGGCTTCAATGGCAATAGAAATGTACTTTGTAATGATATTAATTAAACTGTTTTCAAGGGGGAAAGAGGGACGTTATAATAATAATAATAATAAGTTTCAGTTAGATGGAGCCTTTCTAAACATTCAACAAATATACCATGATTTGAGAATCTGAGAGGAAACATTTACTAAAAAGTTGAGTTTTTAAATGAGCTTTGGCTCAGAGGAAGAGTAACAAAGAGAGAAACCGAAAGGACAGATTTTGCGTACAAATAATCCGGATTTAAGGCAAGTATTATTTTTCGAAAGCAATTTTTTGTGGTTATCGTTGGTGATTTTTATGTGTGGCTACACAAGTGTAACTTCTCAGCACTGAGGATTCCGGTTCGAATCCCAATCTGGGTGGAGTTTCCATGTTCTTCCAGTGTCCGTGTGGGTTACCTCCGGGTTCTCGAGATTTGTCCCACAAAAAATTTATAGTCTGTGTGTGTGTGTGTGTGTGTGAAAGATTAGCACCTTGTCCTGGGTGTACTTGCCCAGTGCCTAAAATGTTCTCCCCTGGATGGGCATGGGGAACCCCCCCCCCTGGAAACTCATAGAGGATTAAGCGGAAGGATATGAATACATGAATAAAACAAACCTGTTGGTCAGAACTCCACAACTGTATTCTCTATAAATGAAAATCTCAGTGAGGTTTGTTGAAGTGTCATTAATTCAAAGTTCGTATTGCATTTATTTCGTCACGCTGTGCTTTTAAAAAACCGAGTAAAGTACAGCATGTGAAAGATGAGGTTTCTGTAGGTGAAACATGGTAGCTACTCAATTCCACTCCCAGTGACTAACTTGTGCTACCAAACTGCCTCCTCCAGTGCCTTTTGGTCTCACACCTCGCCGCCAAATGTTTACACCAGAGGTTGTTAGTGGGTGGCCCACACCTATAAAGATCGTTGGTACACTATCCAGGTTTTGCTGCTGAATGTTGGGTTATGTTTTCAGTTGATATTTTCTGCATTCCTTAGATGGATGGTTGAATGGACGGACGGACGGCGCACAGCATTTACACCAGCCAGCAACAGTGTTATAAATATCATGTTTAATGTGTGAATCCATTTCCTGAGCTTGTGAAATCCTGTCTCCGGTCTTAAAATTTGGTGAAGGTGTAAATTACTCAAGACATCAAAGGTTGTTAAATATGGTCCATTTCCCATCCATGATCCAAGTCTTTATCATGAATGTAGCTGGTAACAAAAACGTAAATAAATACAAGGGAAAAAAATAGTTGGTATGTTTGTCTAGTTTCAAATCCAATCTGGGTGAAGTTTCCATGTTCTGCCCATGGGTTTTCTCTGGGAACCACCCCACAGTCCAAAAACATAGATAGAAGTTGACTTGGATGCTCCAATTTGCCTCTTTATAGCGTGTTTGAGTGAGTAAGTGTGTGCCCAGCGATGGATTGGCACCCTTTCCTGGGTGTATATGCCCAGCTCTTTGAAAAATATCTGAATCACAGACTGATGATAATTATATTTTGTCCATGAATACTCATTAAATAATTCCAAATGCACTGTCTCCTTTCATAACGTATTCCCCGGTTGCATCACTTCCAGATGTGAATATCTGATTAGCATTTAACAAACACATTTCATCATCTTCGGTTGTCAGGTTTTCAATATTTCTGCCTACGCCTTCAGAATGAATTGTGCTGGCCCTGTAGCATTACATAAGTCTAGATCAACCTGTTGTGTGCCCCAATTAGATTTAGAATTTATGATACCAGAGCCTTCTAGCAGGCTAATATTTGTCAGCATATTCATGCCCTCTGATTGGAGAGTACTTTTGATGAGCAGATTTTTAGCCAATTGACACGTATTACAGAAATACAACACAACTTTTACTATTGGCTTCAATGGTAATAGAAAAGGACTTCGTAATGATGCGAATTAAACTGTTTTCAAGGGAGGGGGGGAAAGGGAGGTTATAATAATAATAATAATAACGAATGAGTTTTTAAACGTAAAACAGAGGAAGAGTGACAAAGAGAGAAAGTACGAGAATTCCAGACTGCTACACTGAATGATTGAACACCGAAAGGACAGATTTTGCGTACAAATAATCCGGATTTAATCAGGATTTTTGGCCCAGTAAATGCCCAGGTCTTTAAAAGTTCTTCCCCCAACCTAGTAGGGAAAGATAATAAGATGAGTTGAGATGTAGTTTTGTTATGTCCGTGCCTCCAGAAACCATACAGTAGTCTAATCAATACCGTAAATATTCTTGAGAACTCAGAACTTAAAGAAAGCAGAACTTACATTTATTCTAAGGAGGATCTATTGGATCTAAATGTATCGTGGCGTTCAGCGAAGAAGTTATCTGGACGTGGGTTGCTTTCACCGATAGACTTGCTCCTTATTGCTCTATAAAATACACTCTGACTCTTTGATGATACTATAGTGTAGCTGGTTTCTCCTTAACTACTGACTTGTGTTGTTCTCTCATTTGTAATAAGCTTTGGATACGATAATCTGCTAACTGACTAAATATATTGTAAATGTAACACAGCCCACATTTTGCCAAAATGGTAATCCCAACCCAAATAATCCCAACTTCACATAAGAAGAAGTACAGCATATACAACAAACCCCTGTGACCATCTTTTCTCCAAACAGCACCAAATATTATAAAACACAAACTTTCTTAGAGCAGCCACAAGGCATGCTGGGTCCTGGCACCGCATGGAACCATATGATGGTCACCACGATATATAGCTTGCGTGTAGTTAATAAACATGGACCATTGTCAGCACTTTTGTTGGTTCATCGTGTTGTGATTAGTTAATCTGCTGCTCATTTCCAGCCTACAACAGAGACCATGTGATCTTCACAAACAGCCTCCGAACTGGTGGGAGGGTGAATGAGTAGGACGTGAAGGAAGAGGCCCTACTCTCACGAGCGGCTACTCTCACACTGGCTTAAATGTCAAAAGCAAGACATGATATGCTCTGTTTTTCTGCATATACTGCATTGCATGTTCTCCAGGTTCCTCACACAGTCATAAAACATGGATTCTAGGTAACTTGAATGCTCTAAATTGCCCTGTATAGTGTGTGTGTTTGCGTGTGTGGATGTGTGTGTGTGAGTGTGTGCCCAGCGATAGATTGGTGGATCTGCCCAGCGCCCGAGATGTTTGACTCTGGATGGGCATGGGGAACCCTACCGGACCCTAGAAGTGGAAGTTGATGGATGGATGGATGGATGGTTAAGTGGAAGATGTGCTCATAAATGTTTATAAAAGCTTATAAGCTCTCTGTGCAGGCATAAAGTAAAGTGTTGTCATTAACAACCTCGATAATGCTGTACATAAATCTGGTATTCATAGTGCATTATAAACACATTTATAAAGCTATAAAAAGTATTCATAACGCTTAATAATACTTGTTATAAACCTATGTCATTGTTTATAGATGTACATAACCGCATTCATAAAGTGTTATAAGAACATGCCATAAAACCTAACACAAAATGACATAATGCATTATAAATGATATATTTTAACTCTTTATTAACTTATTATAAAGACAGTGACATAAAGCCTTATAACGTTTGTGTTTAACGGGCACTTTTCCTGACAAAGTGCTCATAATTGTTTATAAAAGCTTACAAGCTCTTTGTGCAGGCATAAAGTGCTCATAAATGTTCATAAAAGCTTATAAGCTCTCTGTGCAGGCATAAAGTAAAGTGTTGTCATTAACAACCTCGAAAATGCTGTACATAAATCTGGTATTCATAATGCATTATGAACACATTTATAAAGATTTATAAAGTCTTCATAATGCTTTATAAAACTTACCATAAGCCTTTGTTAATGTACAAAGTGACAGAATGCATTATAAATTATATATTTTAACCGTCCATTAACTTATTATAGAGACAGTGACATTAAAGCCTTATAACGTTTGTGTTTAACGGGCACTTTTCCTGACAAAGTGCTCATAACTGTTCATAAAAGCTTACAAGCTTTCTGTACAGGCATAAAGTAAAGTGTTATTAATAACCTCGGTAACGCTTCACATAACTCTGGTGTTCATAATGCTTTATAATACTTGTTATAAACCTATGTCATTGTTTATAGATGTACATAACCACTCAAAGTAATATAAAGAACATGTCATAAGCCTTCATAACACAAAGTGACATAATGCATTATAAATGACCTATTTTAACTGTTCATTAACTTGTAAACATCCAAAGAATCAAAAGTTGTGTCGCTTTGTGTTATAAAGCTTCATGTCAAACTGTTATAACAATTTATGACTATGATCAGGAACATCTATGTACATTAACAAAGACTTATAAAAAATGTTATAACGCGTTATGGATACTTTATAAAGCAATCCTTCTGACTTCCGTGGCAGATCCCAGTCAATACTAACAGCAGCTTCATGTTGTTGCCTCCGGTGGTCATACGTGTGTACTGCAAGTGTAACTTTCTTTTTGTTCTGGGCGAGTTGTGCCATTTGTTTTAAAGTTCTGGCTACCGGCATAATGTGTCGTTTTTTTTTTTCTTCAATGAATGTTATCATGACAATGTTGAGGCACTATTACAATCATTGAATCGCAACATTTTTAATCACGATTAATTGCAAAAACGATTAATCGTCTCATCCCTACAGGTGACCTGCCAGTTTGGTGTCAGAATTGTTACAAGCATAATACCTCTGCCAGGTTTTATTCCGTATTGGTTCTTATTTTTATTGCTATATTATCATTTCAATCTGACAAATCCTCATTTTAACTGTCTGTTAAGTATCTCAGCTGACTTTATATAATGTTATATAGCGGCATGAAGTCCTACGTATAAAAACAGACTGGTGCTTTGCGGTTGGCTCACTGGATTCTGCTAGCAGGATCACCGAATTCAAGTGCCAACCCTCTGTCACCACCTTCCTGTGGCATTCTGCCTCACGCTGTTAACACACCACAATGGTCCTGATGCCAGCTGACTGTACACCCCCCCCAATACTCAACATTGTGCCTCGTGCCAACTGCGACCCCACCCACCCCCTTTCCCACCAGCAGTTTAGGATGATGAGCATCAACCTATGTCTCTTACTAAATTTACCCCCTTTGTGTTTGATGGTGATGAGCACAAGGACGTACAGCATCCCGTCACCATGGGATACATACCCTTCTCTATTCCCCTGAATTAATCAGGTTGCCGGAGTCTGACACAATAAAGGTCAAAAAATGGAAAATAGACTCTGGATCGGGCTCCGGGTCATTGCAGGGTCAACAGAGTTTTAGGAATAAATGTATTAACTCACTGGGAAAAAAACAAAGAAGAATTTGCAAAAAAAAAATAATACTGATAAGGAAAGAGAGATTTCTGTAAGACTTTCTATATATTCGGTATTCATAATGCATTATAAGAGCACACTACATAAGCCTTTGTTAATGTACATAAATGTTCATAATCATAGTCATAAATTGTCATAATTTGACATAAGGCTTTATAACACCAAGTGACATAATGCATTATAATATAAGCTTATTTAAACTTTTGAATCCTTGGCTGGAACACTAAACTTACTTAGCTTTTATAAGTCATTATGTACTACTATGTATGCAGTTTCTTTGAAAGAGGTAATTCATGACAACACTTTATAACTAAAGAGAGCTTATAAGCTTTTATAAGCAGTTATGAGCACTTATAATGCATTAAAAAATTACATATCTTAACTGTTTAATAATATTTGTGTTCAAGTAGTGCTTTTATCGAAAATGACTGTCATTGTGTTATAAAGCCTTATGACATGTTCTTATAACACTTTGTGAGTGTGGTTATGTACCTCTATGGACAACCCAAAGCCCTCACTGACTGACTCATCACTAATTCTTCCACTTCCCGACTACTTACAAGATTTAAACTTGGCAGCGTCATTTCCCACCATGCACTTGGAACAACGAAGCAGTTTTCACTTTCAAAATCCCACCCGGGGGGGGGCACCAGGGGACCCAATCTGAAACAGGGGCCCTGATTAAATTGGGCACTTCCACTCACCTTACCAACTTCAAATTTGGCAGAGATATATAGGAGAACCTCTACAGTCATAGAGATATCAAAAGTACCAAAAAATTCCCACAGGGGGCCCACCAGGGGACCCAATTCAAAATACGGGCCCTACTCTAATGGAGCACTTCCACACATCCCACAAACTTCAAATTTGGCAGAGATGTCCAGGATTGTTTCTACATTCATTAACATATCAAAAATTCTAAAACATTTCCATTGGGAGCCCACCAGGGGACCCAATCCAAAATACGGGTCCTGCTTTAAGTGGACATTTCCAAGCACATCACAGACTTCAAATTTGGCAGAGATGTACAGGACGACCTCTACGCTCATAGAGTTATCAAAAGTTCCAAAATAAATCCCACCGGGGCCCCAATCTGAGACACGGGCCTTGATTAAACTGGGCACTTCCACTCACCTCACGAAATTCA
>JAOUQT010051629.1:0-10790 GCA_025769995.1 Xyliphius kryptos | reverse complement strand
GTACAGTTGGGTACAGTACGGTTGGGTACAGTACGGTTGGGTACAGTACGGTTGGGTACAGTACGGTTGGGTACAGTACGGTTGGGTACGGTACGGTTCGGTACAGTACGGTTGGGTACAGTTGGGTACAGTTGGGTACGGTACGGTTGGGTACATTTCGGTACGGTTGGGTACATTTCGGTACGGTTGGGTACATTTCGGTACGGTTGGTACTGTACAGTTGGGTACGGTACGGTTCAGTACATTTCGGTACGGTTGGTACTGTACGGTTGGGTACATTTTTGGTGCCGAAACCCGGGACAGAGGAGGACATATGTGGCAGACGTCAACTGCGAATCCACGGGCATGTTCTCCAGCGTGGGTGCGCACCCAGCTTTCAGCTTTCCTGGAGTGGGCGGGGCAAGCGGAGGTTCCAGCTGCCATGAAGGAAGCAGAAAATGGCGGGGTGCATCGCTCATTGCGGCAAAAAACGGGGACTTCGGGATGGCACACGGGTGGTCCCGTGGAGAACATGCTCAGTGGTCCCGGGTTTCGGCTCCAAAATGTAACAAGGGGTGGCACGGATAGGGACCGGCGCCAGGACGGTCCCGCTCCAGTGGTCCATCCATCCATTCGCTGTCCCCGCACCATGTGACCTCACAGCTTATAAAGGCTAATCCATCTCCCCCCGGCGCCGCCCTCTGTAACGAATCGATTCTGACTCACCTTCTGAAACGAATCTTCATCTGTGACGTCGTAAACTAAAACGGCTCCGTTGGAGTCTCTGTAGTAAATGGGCCCGAGAGCATGGAAGCGCTCCTGTCCCGCCGTGTCCTGCATGAAACAGCGCCACCAACAGGTCAGCACCGGCATCGCATCACTCAAAATGAAAACCATTGTGAGCTTTATCTTAATTAAGCGGCTCTTAATGGAGGGGCTTTAGGACCATGCGGTCATGGTGCTGAATTACCGCAGCAGTACACACGGGGGCGCGCACAAACTCACCCAAATGGCCAGATTGACTCGTTTGCCCGTGATGTTGAGCTTCTTTGTGAGAAATGAGGCCTGAAACACAAAGATCAAAGAAAAGATGAAAGGACAGCGACCTCATTCTGCACTGTGCTCATCATTAAGACTGGAACTGTCAGACATCACCAGGGAAGAGACCCCCTCCCACCCCCATTCAAGGATCATCCACCGAACAACCGCCTCCATCGCTATCGAGATGACCCACTCCAGGCGTCCCACGTCATACCCTCCACTTTCTCCACGCACCAATCCCCATCGAGATGACACACGCCAAGTACCTGGTGCCATCCCCTCCACTTATCCCACGCGCCAATCACTATAGCAATGACACACGCCAAGTTCTCCACCCCATCTCCTCTACTTTCCCCATCGAAATGACACACGCCAAACGCCCCACGTCATACCCTCCACTTATCCCACGTGCCAATCACTATAGCAATGACACACGCCAAGTGCTCCGCACCATCTCCTCCACTTATCCCGTGCGCCAATCACTATAGCAATGACACACACAAAGTTCTCCACCCCATCTCCTCCACTTTCCCCATCGAGATGACACACGCCAAACGCCCCACGTCATACCCTCCACTTATCCCACGCACCAATCACTATAGCAATGACACACACCAAGTGCTTCGCACCATCTCCTCCACTTATCCCATGCGCAAATCGCTATCACAATGGCACACGCCAGTGCTCCACGCCATCCCCTCCACTTATTTATCCCACATGCCAATCACTATAGCAATGACACACATACACCAAACGCGCCACGTAATCCCCTCCACTTGTCCCACGCACCAATCACTATAGCAATGACACACGCCAAGCGCCTTACATAACATATACGCCCTTCAGCAAATAAAAGAGTTTTCAAATTTGTACGAAAGTAGGAGAAATAAGATCTAATATTCCAACACAGAACGATCAACAATAAACAAATCAGTAAATAACAACTAGAAGAAGTTTTATACTGCGATTAACAACGCATTCTGTTTATTATAAGGAAGAAATCAAATCAAAAGACTACAAGAACCATCGTCCCTCCACCTGATCGAGCAGAATGAATAGTGCTTTAACGTGATCGATGACTTTATCGATTAGAGTCGCTGTACGGAATACGATGACAGCACGCAGCAGCTCGGTGCCGATTGGTTCGAACGGAGTGTACGGCGGTGTGTTAGGGACGTTTAGCTCCGGTAGCTTTAGCTTTAGCTCGGTGCGCTGCGCGTTACCTGCAGGGTGGTGATGTGCTTGTCGTTAAACTTGTTTTCACAATAACGAAGAACCAGGGAGGTCTTTCCAACGCAGCCTTCTCCCAACAGCACCACCTTAAAGGAGAACGTCCTGCTAACGTTTCCGCCGCCGGCCGCCATGGCGAGTCGAGCTCCTTCAACTTCACAAACTAAAGTAACTCCCGAGGCCTCACATCAGACTGCCGACCGGTCCGTACAGAGCGCGGCGTCCTCACCCGGCTCGACCTGCCCGCAGCCGCGGAAACGCAGAGGCAGCAGAGACACCCAGCTTCCCGCTTCTCTTCCACTTCTGAGGCACAGCGGAGTCTAATGGCGTCCGCGTCTACGTCACTCATCAGGAATCATATGACCACCAGTGACGTCACCACCTGTCATGCGTTTCCTCACGGCTGTTTAGAATTGATCTTTTCATCTATTATTATTGATGAATTCATCGATAAGCTTAACGTTTAATGCAGTTTTATTTATTTTGGTTATATTTATACATTCACATCATTCATAAGTAAATAACAAAAATAAGGAAACACATACACAACACAATGCAACTTGTGTCCAGTTAGTGCGCAACACTGATTGTGAGTCCATTTCACTTGCTGTTGTGCAAATGGAACAGACAACAGGTAGAAATGAGACCCCCCCCCCTATAAAGGAGTGCTTCTGCAGGTGGTAACCACACCCCTTTTCTCTCTTCTCATCCTTTCTGCCTGATGTTTGGGTCACTTGGGCATTTGGTCAGTTCTCTCAGCATAGAGGTAGCGTGAGGCGGTGTCTACAACCAACACAAGTTGGTCAGGTAGTGCAGCTTATTCATGATGGCACATCAAGAAGGTTCGCTGTGTCGGTCAGCACAGTGTCCAGAGCACGGAGCAGATACCAGGAGACAGACCAGTACACCAGGAAACATGGAGAGAACATTCGCCGCCTCATCGGGAGCATGCCCGGGTGTTGTAAGGAGGTCATACGGGCACGTGGAGGACATACACACTACTGAGACTCGTTTGAACTTGTCTTGAGGAATTTCCACTGAAGTTGGATCAGCCAGTCATTTGATTTTAAGTCGGATTCCAAATCCAGACCTCCATGAGATCATCATTTACATTTTGATGTTCTTTTGTTCTCAATGCATTCATCTATCTTCAACTGAAATATTTGATTCATTCAGATCTAGGATGTGGTATTTTAGTGTTTCCTTTATTTTTTTGAGCTGTGTATATTAAAGCAGGGATGCTGAATTCTCGGACCGGGACCCGAATGTTCTCAAGGTGATTAAGTCATGACCCACTTTTATGGAATACAAACCAAACTAATTGATTTTTTTTTTTTAATTTTCAAAAACACATTTGCACATAAATATGCATGTAAAGTGAATTTAATATTTTTAACTGAGAAACTTTTGCTCAATGAACAAAAATCCACAATTTAAATACTCAATTAAAATGTATGCTTTTCTACATTTTGCCTCCGAACATCATCACAAATTTAAATAGAAGGATAACCGGAAAACGAATGATGGTTGCCATGGCAACAAGAATGCTGCCGGCGTGTGTCTGTCCTTTTTATTCTTTCTTTCATCCTCTTTTCTTTTTTTGAAGATAAAAGACGAGAACAAAATCGGATGAGCGAGAATTATTTTTCATTTCATAAAAATGTTCAATGGAACCTCCGTTTTTCTGTCTGCAAACATTCGGTGAAATCTGAAATTGATAAAAACCGAGGCGACTATTTCTATTCAAATCAATGCAAATCCAGTCAATTCGTTCTACAAAATACATACAACACATTTTGTAGAGAATAAATGTAGCGTTTAATCCTGAAAAAAGAACAAAAATATTATACACACCATTCACAAGTGCTTAATAGCATTGTGTAACAGGGCTTTGTGTGCAGGAGTTCGGCAGAAAGGGCCTGTAGTAGAGCAGGAGAACATACCAATGCTGTATTGCAACATTTTGTTACCAAATACGGGACGACTTGTCATTTACGGGACGGTTGTAACCCTAATTCGGACCCCAAATCTTCACAAGTGCTCAATAGCATTGTGTAACAGGGCTTTATGTGCAGGAGTTCTGCAGGCTGGGTCTTCAGTGCAGCGGGAGAACATGCCAATGCTGTAACGCAACATTTGGTTGTCAAATACGGGACCACTTGTCATTTACGGGACGGGAGCACCACTAATTCTAACCCATAACCTTCACAAGTGCTTAATAGCATTGTGTAACAGGGCTTTGTTTGCAGGAGTTCTGCAGGCTGGGTCTTCGGTGCAGCAGGAGAACATACCAAATGCTCTGATTATTATTTATAAGAATAACGGTCCGCGTTACTACGTCCCACCGCTAGTGCACTCTCCATCCGGGCATCTCCCACCCTGCACGTCTGTGTATCTGTATGCGCGCGGCTCTTAGGGCGGGGTGCGTATGTTGGCCATCAACAAAAAAACCCGAATCATCGTCGCCTTTTTGGACACGTTCCAAACCGTAAACCGCCGTACAGGGTAGTGCGCTAGATTTAGACCCCAATCTCAGCCTCAGTTTCGTTACACAATTGATTTAAGGTGTGATGTGTGATTTGGAACACAGCCCCCAGGCAGTAAGCGGCGCCCTCGTTGGTCGAGTAGGCGTCACGTTGCAAACAGCTCGCCTCGGATTGGTTCGCTGTGTTGCCACAGACAACCAGCTAGTAACTTTAGCGAGCTCACACGACGCACCGAGGGACTGACTCTACAACAAACGAGCGCCTCTGCTGAGGATTGTAAGTTTGCTTATGGTTCGTTTAACATCTTTAAATGGCACTGGCGGCGTTGTTGGCGGTTAGCGCGGCACCGGACCGTTACACGGCGGTGGGGCTGGAGCTAACAGGGTGTAGCTGCGGTGCTGCTGGCTCCCGCAGGGGGGACTGCGATGAGGGCGCCGCCGCCGCCGCCGGCGGCTCACCCCGCTGTCTGCGGCTCGTCCAAATCACGGCCACGCTGCCAACGACTGCGTTTTTACTCGGAATAAAGGTCAGGAAAATGCTGAGTGGGGCCAAATCCACCGACCCGCAGCGTTCCCACTGCTGATCAAGGGGTGTAAACCGAAGCCTTAATGACGATTCGAGCCGATAATCGATTCTTTAAGTCAACGGTTTGATTATTTTCGATACTTATTCGTGACGATACGCTCCTCAATGTTAACAATAAATCCGTAAGAGTTCAAATAAAGCCTTTTATTGAGATACAGAATCCGTATTCTATAGCAGTCGTGATCAGCGCTCTGTAAATAGAAGAGTTTCTCCATGAAAAGTGCAATCAGAAAAACAATGCATTTATTATTCCTTATTATAGAACTGTCCTAACGGTATTTTGATTCTCCTGTATGTCCCAGATGTACAGCGGGATTTACGAGGCATCTGCATATGTCTTCCATACCATATTTGCCGGGTTCGTAGAGCATCGCGATTCGATCTGATGGCGATTCTTTAAGCCAACCATTCGATTATTTTTCGATAGTTAAAAATTCCCCACGACACGATCCAATACTCAAAGTCAACGTAAACGATGTCATTTAGACAACACGCAGCAACCAAACGAGATTACGGCGCTCTAACTCTAATGTACTAGGCAAATTAGGACAAAGTCTAAACTTCATGACGATTCAAACTGATCGCGATTCTTTAATCTAATGATTCGTTTTTTTCCGATACTTAAAAATTTCCCACGATACGATAAGATCCAAAACTCAATCTTTTTATTTTATTATTATTATTATTTTTTTTTTTACAATAAACCTGTAAGGTATCAAGTAAATCCACAAATTTAATATGGGACGCAACATTTGAAATATTAAATAAAGGAATATTCGAAGCAAATGATTTGGTTGGAAGAAAATAATTTGGTAGCGCCACCCGCAGTATTGGAGTATGTTGGCGCGCATGTTAAAAATTTGATTCGTTAATCGATTATGGGATCGTCTGCGCTACGGACTGCGGCGGTCCGAGGCACTGACCCAGCTGCAGGATCATGATGTTTCAGTTTGGGTGAGGTGGAGAAGGTCCACTGCATAAGCACCTGAATCGGAACGTCGATTGTATGTACTTTCGGAAGTCAGATCTCACCTTTAAGCGGATTCCACGCTAAAGCAAACCTTAAGTTGTGTGAATATTACCAAATATTCAATATATACATATAGTGGTGGTATAGGAGGTAGGTCAATGGTCAGGGAGTTGGATTGTCAATCCAAAGGGTGAGAGTTCAAATCCCAGATCCACTGAAGTCATCAACATTGGGATACTTGTAAGCCGCTTTGGATAAAAGTGTCTGCTAAACGACCAAAATTAAATATAAATATATATTTTTCTCGGGTAAAATGCGTTGGGGTCCTACAGACTCCAAACTTGGAGGGTCGGTGCGGCTGGTGTACATGTTCGCCGACCGATTGGCCCATAAATTATCCTCGACTTGGACCTATATGTCCAAACTTAATAATCCAACTTTTGTGAACTAGTGCAAGGTCTAAAGTGTGTGCTCGTCAATAATTATCAACACAAGTTGGATTTTTCCATTCCGTCTGGCCGCTACGTACAAATGAATCCATACGTCAACATTTACATTAATTAGTCATTAATAACGCACAGCGTCTGTCCCTGAGGTTGCCGAACAAATTGAACGCCCTTAAATCTTTTATTCATCATCCTGCCATGTGCAAATTAGTCCTCACGCCATAATTCTAATCTCCATGGAGACGGGTCAGCTATTAAACATCTCAGAACACCAATTTTTTTTACAGCAAAAACACACGCACATCAAAACAAACTTCAGCGGTTCATCAAAACTACAATTTTAAAACGCTCCTTAAATCTAATTGGCTGAGCCGCTTGTCTAGCCGTGACATTATTCACAATAAGCCACACCTCTAAGCGCTTTACATTCGTATAAATGTGCGATATTAAATATATTGTTCTCCAGAACTTTTTATAATCTGCCTTCTGTAGTTTGGCCTCTAGATGGCAGGATTTGAATGTTAAAGAAGATCGTTTGAAAAAAAAACGGCGTGGATTCCGTCGCGGAGGGCAAGTTTAAAGGGTGATAAAACTAAAGTTTGTGCAGTTGCGTTCAGACGAAGCTCAGGTTTAGCCAGCAGAGCGTTCGTTTGTTGAAAATCGAAATGGCTGTAGCTTGAGGGTCTATACTCAGGCAGCTTGGACCCCGGGATCGCGGCTATATTTTTATTTTATTTATTTTTACACACACAAACGCAAACTATACAGGGAAATTTAGAGCATTCAGTTTACCTGGAATTCATGTTTTTAGACTGTGGGAGATAACCGGAGAACCCGGAGGAAGCCCATGTGGACACGGGGAGGACATGGAAACTCCAGATTGGGATTCGAACTGGGATTCCTCAGCGCTGAGAGGCAAACATGCCAACCACAAGGCGTTCGTGTAAATAAATCACAGGGATCATCGTGATTTACAATCATACACAACCTCGACTCTACATGTCCTCCCCGTGTCCTTGAGGTTTGTCCCACGGTCCAAAAACATGGATTCAAGGTGAACGGGCTGCACTTCATTGCCCCATTCGGTGTGTGTGCCCAGTGATAGATTGGCACCCTGGTAACATTTCCAACACGGTGCAGTGTGTTTTTCTTAATTTATTGTAATCTGAACCACAACATCCCGCTGTTACCATGACAACTGACATCGGGGTTAAAGACATACAGGACGTATTGATTCGAAAAAATTTGAAACCTCCAAATATGAAGCATTTGTGTTGTAAAATGTTGAAATCGTACGATTTTATTGTCGTATAAAAGCGTAAAGTTGACCATTTGTGTTTTTTTAACAGTTCACTGCAGCAACGAGCAGTTAAGAGCAAACGGTGGCTCAGGTCTCAGAACGCTCCTCATCACGGCTTTCTATATTTTTGCCTGTTTTTATTTTTGTTTTTATTAAAAGTTTTCAAAGTGTCTGTGTCTGTTTTCACGCACGTACGCATGATGTAGGTTTAAAACCTCATTCATGCAGATAATGGAGGTTCAGAAGCAGTAACTCTGGTTCATTGTGTTGCACGGGTCTCATTTCTTTGTAGGTTCCCTTTAGTGTCCCAGCATCTTCCTCGTACATTCATATAGTACCGATATAGTTCCAGGGGGTTGGACAATGAAACCGAAACCCCGGTCATTTTAGTGTGAGGGGAGGTTTCATGGCTAAATTGGAGCAGCCTGGTGGCCAATCTTCATCATTGCAGGTTCAATATTGCAACATTCTGGGTGCAGAGTTCCAAAGATTGCTTTGAGGAACCTGAACGTCAAGTAGAACATCTCCCATGACCTCCACACTCACCAGATCCAAATATTCAGCCACCTTGGGGGTTTTTGGAGGAACGAGTCGGGAAACGTCCTCCACCAGCATCACGTAGTGACCTGGCCATCATCCTGCAAGGAGAACGGCTTTAGATCCCTCTGACCACTGTGCAGGACTTGTATACGTCATTCCCAAGACGATTGATGCCGTATTGGCCGCCAAAGGAGTTCCTACACCATACTAATCCATGATTGTGGTCTACAACCAGATGTTTGTTTCATGGTCCAACCCTCCTGTAGATTTATCCGGATGACCGATGGGTTATATGTAAACACTTATGGGTTTCTTTTCTCTCTGTAGTTGGGGAATGGCAGTAAATGTGTACTCCACCTCCATGACCAATGAGAACCTCAGCAGACATGACATGCTCGCCTGGGTCAACGATTCTCTGCAGCTCAACTACACCAAGATAGAACAGCTCTGCTCAGGTGGGTGAAATGACGCCGCCGTTCCCTCCAACCGCTCTAGTTCCAATAATTCCGGAAGCGTGCCCTTCAATAAGGCTACTTTATATGAAAAAGTACAAAACTCCAAAATTCTTTATGCGAACATTCAGCATTAAGTTCAAGCTTTGGGAATCCAGAGAACCACAGTGAGAACCATTATCTACAAACAGCCAAGATATGGACCAGTGGTGACCTTTCCAGGAGTGGCTGGCCGCCCAAAATGACCGACGACTCATCCGAGAGGTCACAAAAGACCCCACGACAACGTCCCAAGAACTGCAGGCCTCTCTCGCCTCAGTTATGGTCAGCGTTCATGCCTCCACCATCAGAAAGAGAGGGCAAAAATGGTCTGCGGGGCAGGGTTCCAAAAAGAAAAGCACTGCTGAGCAAAAAGAGCGTTAAAGAACATCTCCATTTTTCCAAAACACATCTTGATAGCCTTCAAAACTTCTGTGTACAGATGAGACAAAAACCCTTTAGAGGGTGTGTCCCAATACATCTGGTGTAAAAGAAACACTGGATTTCAGAAAAAGAACAGGACACCAACAGTAAAGCATGGTGGTGGTAGTGTGATGGACTGGGGCTGTTTTGCTGCGTCAGGACCTAAATGGAACTACGGAATTCTGAGAACGTCCGACCATCGGTTCCTGACCTCGAGCCGAAACGAACTTGGGTTCTGCAGCAGGACAATGATCCAAAACACACCAGCAAGTCCACCTCTGATTGGCTGAAGAACAAAATGAAGACTTTGGAGAGGCCTGGTCAAAGTCCTGACTTGAATCCTGGTGAGATGCTGTGGTCTGACCTTCAAAAGGTCCTTCATGATGGAAACCTTCTAATGGAACTGAATTAGAACCATTCTGGAGACGAGTGGACCAGAGTTCCTCCAGAAAGTTCTCGCAAACGCTTGGACACAGTTGTTGCTGCTAAGGGTTCCTAGGGGTCCAAGCAGTTATTAGGTTTAGGGGTCAATCACGTTCCCACAGGACCATGAAGGTTTGGATCTTTTCTCCCTGAATAATAAACACCTTCATTAAATTACATTTTGTGTTTACTTGTGTCGTCTTCAACTTCTATTTAAATTGCTTTGATGTTCCGAAACGTTAAGTGTGACATCATGCAAGAAAACAAACACAGGACATGAGGAAGGGGGCAAATACTTTTTCACATTCTTTGTCATTTCAATAATAATGGGTTATAATGTGGTTATTTTTAGGTATTGCATATTGCCAGTTCATGGACATGCTGTTCCCAGGATGCATTCTGCTGAAGAAAGTCAAGTTCCAGGCCAAACTGGAACACGAGTACATCCACAACTTCAAAGTGCTGCAGGCGTCCTTCAAAAGAATGAATGTGGACAAGGTAAAGGGCATCACACACGTATGTTTACATCCAATCCATAACACTGACCATCAAACCCACGAACGAAGACCGTCCAGTCAGCGTGTACGTGTTTCCGGGTGTGATGTCATCGCTCCTATTTCTCTTTTCTGTGGATTTCCTGCGAGTTCTTATTGAGTTCAGTTATAAACCGTAGCTTTAAAATGTTTCCTATAGAATAAAAAGGAATAACGTTAAATGAACGTCCTGTAAACGTACACAGATTTATCCTGAATGTTCTATATGGAACTATTTAATCAGAAGTCTGCCCATGTGCCAATCGCTATACGCCAAGCGCCTTGCGTTCTACACTCTCCCCGTGCGCACCAATCGCTATACGCCAAGCGCCCCGCGTTCTAC
>JAOUQT010051602.1:0-10791 GCA_025769995.1 Xyliphius kryptos | reverse complement strand
GTACCTCACACTACACACAGTCTGCCCACGACACAATGTACCTCACACTACACACAATGTACCTCACACTACACACAGTCTGCCCACGACACAATGTACCTCACACTACACACAATGTACCTCACACTACACACAGTCTGCCCACGACACAATGTACCTCACACTACACACAATGTACCTCACACTACACACAGTCTGCCCACGACACAATGTACCTCACACTACACACAATGTACCTCACACTACACACAATCTGTCCACGTCATAATGTACCTCATACTACACACAATTTAATCACAACCCTAATGGATTTGCATACTGTGTTCTTCATTATTTTGTGTTCTCTATTATTTAAAAATAAGTAACCTAAATCTAATAAAAAAATTTCTTATCTGATTTCATGTTATTTGTTTGTGATGTTTTGATTGTATGTGTGTGTTTGGTTTATATATTGGGCTATTTTTAATAAAACATATAATTATTAGTGTTATTTTGTTATGTGATTATGATTATTGTAGAATTTATTCTGTATATTTAGAGTAGACTGTAACTTGTGTTTTTCTCATGCCTCCTAAACAGAGGGTGTTAAATGGAAAAAGTGAAGTTATTAGAAGACGCATCAGTAGTTGATTTCCTCTGACACAGTTCACATCTGAATGTCCATCCACAAAGCTACAGAGACAAACAAAAAAACACCCCAAAAATGCTAAAGGGTCTGAGGACATCACCCTCTTTCCTTTATTTCCTACTTGGCTCCATCCTTCTGCTTTTCCTGCGACGCTATGGGTCCTGTGCCAGTACGGACAAAACAGTGGTTAACAAAGAGGAGTACTACAGTGCCACCATCAACGCCACCATCCAGGACAGCAAAGGAAATGTTAAGCGACAGCTGTCCAAGGAGGATGGAAGGTACGGACAAAATTCACCAAAAATGGATGTCAAAGGAATAGTACTGGCACCGGCCGCCGTTAATGGGGGTAAGTGTTGGAGGTTTCATTCCATCATGCTAACTTAGTAACCGTTATGTAATTCATTCAGACTGAATTGGTGCTCCAAACTCTTCCTTTGTGTCGACCTGGTGGCGT
The DNA here is from genome assembly GCA_025769995.1 of Xyliphius kryptos. NCBI lineage: Eukaryota > Metazoa > Chordata > Actinopteri > Siluriformes > Aspredinidae > Xyliphius > Xyliphius kryptos. Next base: position 9,706 of record JAOUQT010051602.1, on the reverse strand, counting down.
TCACGTATTCAGGGCTGGGTGGAATGTATAGAGGAAGGGATTAAAGAATAAGAGTGTGTAGTGTGTTCGGACTACAGCAGCATGAGTTCTGGCACTCAGAATAATCTAATCAATTCCTGATAGTTTTTTTTTGGACAGACAGTTCTCTTTTTATGTGCATTACAAGCTTTTACAAAATCTGATGTATTATAAGATCAGAAAATTTGTTGCGCAGATCGTTAAGATTAAATGTTTGAATTTGATTTAATTTTGAACAAAAGGTGCCAGGCTTAAGGTTTAGTGATTTACATGAACAAGTAAAGTAAGTAAAAGAAAAAAATGTTTCTAAGATCAATTTTAAGGCCCAATTTAAAGCTGATTCAGTGTATGTTTGTTTCAAATAAAACCAAATAAATCTGTTTTGAAATCAGTCGTCTAATGAAAAAAGTAAGATCAATTAAGATTTTTATTTTATTTTTTTTAAATTTGAGAGATTATTGGTTTTACACATTGTTACTAAAAAACGACTTGGGTGTTGTAATGGTTGTCTGTAAATGACTAATGTAGAATATGTAAAAAAAAAAAAAAAACACAAAAAAAACAAATCCAGTCTTAAGTGGATTTTTAAAAAATATTTTGCTGAATTTAACTTTAAGAATAAAAAGAGCTTAGGAATTAAAAGGGTATGGGTCACATATTGTTATTAACTAATTTATACAGTGCACTGGGAGCAATGGGGGTTAGGTGTCATGGTACTTGTTAGGTATGGGAATCGAACCGGGGATTTTCAGGTCACAAGGCTGGTTTCTTAATCAGAATCCTATGACTTCCCTTTATTGCTGTGTGATTAAGTATATTAATAATTGTGCTATTACTGTTGTGTATATCAAATACATTTTAATAAGTATCGTTTAGTTTAAAGCTATTAAACATTTTATAAAACATAAAACTGTAGTCATCACACTGTTTAGCACTTCCTGTGTGGCTGCTCAGGTAAAATGTCGGTGCATTGCGGCACCAGCATCTCAGCATGAAAACTGTGAAAGAAAATAATCTACTCCTTAAAACAATCAACAATTACAATCAACGGAGCCCAAGAGGAAGCGCACGAGTGCAGAGAGGAGAGCCGGGATGCCAGGTAGCAGAAATATAGGTTTTAATACCAAGCAGGGTATAAGCACAAATTACAGTAATATCCGATCACCAGTGGAGGTTACTTCTGTTATTCAGTCCAAGAAATTGTTGGTTAAATATGCAGAAGTAGTGCAGATTCAAACATCTGTCCACTTTAATAACGTTCTGTTTTCTGAGCTGTTTTAAACTATACCGACTGTAAACTACAATGGGATTTGAAAGACACCCCAGCATCCCCCTCATGAAATATCATGTTAACTGGGAGAGAGCTAAATTAGTTGTTTTTAAGGTTGATTCTAAAAATCTATTGAGTGATTTCGTGTCTTCTGCGTTTCTATGTGGACTTCGTGTGGACTTCCTGTGGTTTCAGGAGGTCTGTAAGAAGTGTGAACTTCAGCTGATTAAGCTGCTATAATTTAAAATAGATGTCAGCAAGCTCACTCAGAATCACTGCTTTTTAAAGAACAGATCACAGAGTTGTTACAGCATGGAAGTTTGGAACAGTATCTTACTGCGCTTACTAAACGTTTTCCCAAAACATCTTAACAGTTTAATCCCAGCACCATTTCCGAATCTCTGATCACATGTCTGTTATGCTAAATCCAGTTCTGAGGCAGGTGAAAACCTGGTCATCTTTGAAATTCAAATCTGCTTTGAGCATCCAGCCTGGAAAATGCTTAGGGAGGCTGCAACGTGAGTTCACCTCATCAGTGACCTTGTACATCAGCAAATGTATAGATGGCATCACTGTCTCCAGAACTATCATGGCAGATCACACCGCCAGTGCCTTCAGAGCAGGCGACATGGCGACCTTAGGAACTGTCATCAGAGAGGAAAAGTGGAACAACTTCAACAACAGCAGTGACACAAGGCACACACAGGCCAAAAAATTATGACAATTATAAAATTTTAATTCTGTAGAAAAAAAATTAATTAGACACATGCCACAAATCCATCCGTTTACAATGTTTCCATCTTCTGGTTAAAAAAAGCAATAAAAAAAGAAATATAATTTTCAGTCAAAACAGTTGTTGTCCGATGTTTTTTTGATCGAGAACAAAGAAAAAACATGGCATCACTCATTTCTGAGGAAAATAGAACCATGAGAAATGTTGCACCTCTAATTTTATTAACAGATTGAATGCTTTGAATCATGAACCTGAAAAATGACGAACAGTATTCTTTAATAATCCATCTCTCATTGCTGTTGCCTGATCAGCTTTGCAAATTGGAGCGCTGTCATTGACTATTTCCTTTACGTTCCAATTTATAGTACAATGTATATTAAAATCATAGTTCAACATGAAATTCGTACCTCCAGTTTTAAGGAGAGTATTGTATGACCCCTGCATTACAGTAGGAGGTGTAGTGGGACATCAATATCAGAGAGAAGATAAGATAGAGAAGAGATATCAGTGTATTTCCTGTATGCGCTGCTTCACTGATGGGTAGTTAGTTTACAGAGAAGATAAAATGTAAACGTCATGACGGTTTGAGAATAATGATTAGCAGGTGCATCGCGGTACGAGGGATGAAGATTACAGATTAAGCTGTCTCCACATTCAGCTGTTGAAGAGAACAAGTTTTATTTGTTTTGCGCTTCACTTCCTGTCAGTCAAAATAACACAAAAAAGGTTTTAGGACAAATAGTATTTTCTTAGTGAGAATTTTGTTTTCTGATTTACAGTATTATAAATTGTAAAATATTTTTCTAAACCATTTAGAAACCACTTCGTGTGCATGTGGCTGCGCAGTTGCTAACCAGCAAAGGGACCGAACATAACAAAGAAAAAGACAACATGGCAAATTGGAGAAAAGACTGACGCTTCATTATTACATGAATTTTAAGATCTAAAGTTAAACTCACAATCCTACATTAAGATTAAGATTAGTTTTAATGTTAATGTTAATTATAGTAATGTTAAGTTTCAGGGTTTGGATAGTTGAAGTGAGGTACAGTAATTACAGGAATTAGGGATTACAGTTAAAACATCCATTATCTTCCGTTTATTCCTCTAATAGGGTCACATTGGGGCTCCCCAATGCTTATCCAGGGGAGAACATCTCAGGCGCTGAGCAGATACACCCAGGACAGGGCGCCAGTCCATCGCTGGGCACACACTCACTCACACATACACACACTATACAGGGCAATTTAGAGCATTTAATTTATCTGGAATCCATGTTTTTGGTCTGTGGAAGGAAACAGGAGAACCCCGAGAAAACCCATGCAGACACAGGGAAAACATGGAAACTCCATGAGAGGTGAACGTGCTCACCACTAATCCACCGTGCCGCCTCAGTTAAAATATGTCAATGTCAATATTTTGAGTTGACACATCATTTTATAAATGTTCAATTTTGATTCCTAAAATCTGTTTAAAGAAATGAATTTTCTCAACACGCTTTTCCTCCAGTGATTGGTCGGCGCCACTCAAAAAGACAAAGATGAGTAAAGAGCTCCACAAATGTTTAGACGAGTCAACTAGTCGATAAAATAGTCAATGGTTAAATCAATAGTAATATAGTCGTAAGTGGCAGCGCTAACTCAGATCAGGGTTAAGCATCACAAATCTACAATTTGCGAGATAATCCAACATTTATCAATGCTCTGTGGTGACGTTTGACTTTTCTCAGACCTTTACGGAAAACTGAACTCTGATATATATATATATATATATATATATATATATATATAAATCTGCTGACTCAGGGATGATGGACTGAGGGACCTTGAGGGAACTTGACTGGACTCGGATCAGTTTGCAGTCTTTCTCTTATGTGTTGGACTCATCGTTTTATTTAATTTTTCTCGTGTCTATTATTTCTGCTTGTTCATTCCATTTTTACTTTTAGCTTCTCTTTCTTTCTTTTCTTTTTTTATTTGTCACTCATCTCTCACGTTTTAATTACAAGTTTAAATGAGTTAATTCATTTGGTGGCTGAACATGTACCACATTTTAGGCAGTTTTGAGGCTGCTGATCTGATGACTGTGTGTTGGCACTATCATGTAAAAGGTTGATGGAACTATCATCGTAGGGGACGCACTTTTTCCAAAACTATGCAAGACCTGATTTCTTTATTTGTCAAAATAAGTTTTGGACCTTTTAAAGTTTCCACAGTTTAGAATCTTTATTAGGACAATGTGGAAGGTAACGCTCAAATGGCTCAAAACAGACATTCAGCCAATCAGCTTCATCACACTGTCCACTCCACACTCCAGACGGGGAACAAGGCAAACACTATTCTCTTTTTTTATAACTTGTGACCTGTTGTATGTTGTAACTTATGTAAATGGTACCAGATAAAGTCAGATTTATCTTCCTTTAAATCTTACTTCCTTTATCTGTTTTTTTTTATTTTAAAATATGAATTTCATTTCACCATCCCCCCCTAGACTGAAACTAAGAGGAAGCGCAATCTGTGACTCACTTTTACATTTTTTCTCTTTGTCGCTCTCACTCACTCACAATAACGTTACAGTAGAACCTCTGAACCTCTGTCTCATTGTCCCCATTAAGTTTGCTTTGAAAGGTGAAAGTGAAGTTAATGCTTCACCTCTAACGCCATTATGGGATCAAAAAATGTTTGCAGCTTCCCGCAGCGCATCAAATCGAGATTGGGGAAAAAGAGCAGAAACACGACTGAGATGAAGAAGGAAATTATAAGATCACCGTTAAGATCGCTGAAATCAGCCACATGTACGTAAATTCGCTGTCCATTAAAAGTTCCTTTGTGAAGAAAAAGGAGGCGTTAAGAAGCTAACATAGCAAAAGGCATTACACACCAGAGAGGGAAGCTGTGGAAAGTTTATTATTAATTTGGATCAAAAACAGTTAGATGGTGAGAAATGTGAACGCCGTTCTGTTAAACGTTCAATTACATTAGACTTTAGTGTATATATGATTTCTTAGTTCTGTTGTCAGTATTAAACTTTGCATTTATTTACTAAAAAAATTAATTTTGGAGTTTCTAGAATAAATGAACTGGATACACACTGATTTAAATGGAAAAAGGCACCTCAGATTTCATCCATTTTGGAGTTTACTGATGTTTGAGGACAACAAATTAGGTTTCTCTTTTTATTCACATTACCAAAAGTTCAGATTTAAAAATCTTAATAAAAAAAAGAAAAACTAACTCAGAATTTGAAGTTGGAACAACCGAGGACAATATTTACATAAATAATATTTAGACACTAAAGATCTGGGCTTTAACACCCGTATATATTATTTCAATAAATATAATAATAAAAAATAGTCAAGAAATAACTGTTATACAAAACAATCTCTCAGTTATAAACGCACAGAGTTTACTTAAACATGTGTAGATCTTTATTTCGGTGATTGTTTTCAGAGTTTTCTTTTTACTGCATATGGGAATGTAATTTTGTTAAATAAAGCGGTTTCAAAAGTCTCTCTGTCTCTCTTTCTCTCCGTGTAGCCGATCTCGGCGTCTGCGGCTCACATCCTGGGGGACGTGTACAGAGATCGATCTGAAGCCATCGTTCCGTTGGTGCGACTTTTACTGCATCAAAACAGATTACTGCCGTTCCTCACTGCAATCACACGATTAGAGCTGGAGAATACACAGTGAGTAACACACACACACACACACACAGAGAGAGAGCTGGGTTCAAAGCAGCTGCTGGAGGGTCCTGTTACTGTTTGTAACAGCAGTGGTTTGTACAATGAATGTAGTTCCACTAAAGGTCTCCAGTTCCCTCTGTCCCTCTGCAGAGAGGCCAACACCATATTTCGGGGGAACTCTCTGGCCACACGTTGTATCGATGACATGATGAAGATGGTGGGACGAAATTATCTGGCCATCACGTTGAAGTCAGTGCTGGATGAGGTAACTGTAGGAGTTTCTACTTTCACATTACTCACACATTACACACACACTGCACACATTACACACACATTACACACATCAGAGCGTCCGGTTTATTCTGTTTCTCTCACTGACGCAGATCTGTGAGTCGAATAAAACATGTGAAATCGATCCTATCAAACTGAAGGAGGGGGACCACGTCGAGACAAACAAGGTACACACACACACACTGTGACTAACAATTTATACTTTTTGTCATTTTACACAACGTTAATTATGTGAAATGTGTGTGCTGTGTGAAGAGCTGTACACACACACACACACACACAAACACACATTTGGGTAACTGGGTACATGGAGCTGTCTGTAAAAGTTGCGTTGTTTTTGTAACAAAGTCACACACCGTGTGTACTGAGGGTTAAATCAGATCTGACGTCGCACAACTTCTACATTTATAAATAAATCAATTCTCTGATGTGGTTTCATAAACTTTTATCTGACTCCTTGTGTGTGTTTGTGTGTGTGTGTGTAGGAAAATCTGCAGGTGTATGTTCAGAAGGTTTTCTCCTCCATCACAGAGTCCAGCGCTAACTGTCCTCCTCTGATGTGTGAAGTGTTCCGTTCCCTGCGCCAGCTCGCCTCAGATCGCTTTCCCAGTGAGTCCGGTACAGCAGCACATGGCTCTGACACATTTATATAACAACACAACAGCATGGAACTCATACAACAGCTTTAATGCAAATATACGATTTAGCATCTAAAGGATCTGCGGGGTTTAAAAGAAACTCTGTAATTAGTATCCTATATGATCATCATTAAGTTCAGTATTCATTAGTCAGATGTCATTATGATTCATTATGATTCATGTCAAGAATGATTCATAATTGTTATAATTGTGTTGCTGTGTGCAGGTGATCCTCATGTGCAGTATTCAGCTGTGAGCAGTTTTGTGTTCCTGCGGTTCTTCGCCGTAGCTGTTCTTTCTCCACATACCTATCAACTCCGTCCACACCACCCAGTGAGTATACACACACACACACACACACACACACACACACACACCAAACTATATACACAAACGTAGTGTTTATTATAATATGTAATACACAGATTGTCCCCCCCCCCCCTTTATATTTAATTACAGAATAATAAAAGTTCACCGAACCTTACGTTGCGTTTATTTAAATAAAGTTTTTTTTTATTAACTTTAGCAGGTTGTTTCATGATGGGGTCATTTATATTTCACACAGATTTTATACTGAAAACTCCGTTATAAATTAGTAGTGGGATGAACAGCATAGCTTTACCTACAGGGATGTGAACTGAAGGCGTGTGGTAATAACATGTATGTGAGCCTCATACATTTCGAGCATTTTAAAATCCCCGTCTTGTTTGTTATTTCCTGTATAATTGTATCCTGGTGTGAAGATAATTATCAGGTCATTCTGTAAACACGTCTCCCATTTGTCTCTCCGTCAGGATCTAGACGTTTCCCGGACCCTCACGCTCATCTCCAAAACCATTCAGACCCTGGGAAGCTGGAGCAGCCTGTCCAAAAGCAAACTGGTAAATAAAAGTGCTGATGATGGCAGGTCACTGATGTTAAACACCCAGAGTGAAACCTTTCACTGGGGTTGTGTGCGTATTCAGGTGATTGTGTTACTGTGTTTGATTGGTGCAGGAGATTCATCCTCTACATGCTGCTGTAAGCTCCATCCCATCACACACACAGACCTGAGACTCCCGTTAAAGCCTTTGTTTTTCAGGAGAGCTGAACTTTAATGCAACATTTAAAATCATCACTACATCCTGCGCCGTTTACACTTCCTCTTGTGAACTTACTGTTCCATGATTTATCATATTTATACATAAACCACTTCTCACTGTGTACACATGGTAGTGCTCGAAATCAGGCTTCTCTAGCGCCACTTAGTGCTGCTAATGCTGAGTTCTCCGAGTCTGATTCATGTTTCTTTGTTTCTGCATTATCTAATGACAAACCTTCGGCTCCTCATGTGTGGGATTAATAATTAGAGACAGATTGAAGCTGCTTTAAATCTTAAGGGGTTGGGATTTAAGACATGATGAAGGTTCTCACAGTCACCATGTGATCAGATGTAACAACAAATCAATACAGTCCAGTTTACACTCACCAGCTCTATCTCTCTCTCTTTCTCTGTGTGTGTGTGTGTGTGTGTGTGTGTGTGTGTGTGCGTGCGTGCGTGCTTGTGTGTGTGTGCGCGTTTGCATACTGCAGTCGAGTTTTAAAGAGACCTACATGTGTGATTTCTTCAAGTTATTTCATGAAGATAAATGTATAGAGAAAGTGAAGAAGGTAAGACCCCCATTATAATAATAGTAATCATAATCATCATCATCATTATTATTATTATTGTCTGTCTGTCAATTTAATCATTACATTTTCTTGCCCCAGTTTTTGGATGATATCTCATCCAACGCATGTAAAATTTCTAGTGGAATGGAGGATTTGGTTGTGAAAGAGGGGTAAGATACCACACACACACACACACACACACACAGATTTAGTGTTACTTTAATGTATTGATTAATGTCCTGTTTATGAAGCTGTGACTGATGACATTATGAGTTTTTGTGGTTTATATAATTATGATGCTGCAGCACCGTGTTGTTTTGTGTGTGTGTGTGTGTGTGTGTGTGTGTGCGTGCGTGTGTGTGTAGGGAGGTCCATAAACGAGCGCAGGGTAGAAGCCATTTCAAGAAGAAAAATTTCAAGAAGCGCTGGCTCAGAGTGACCAATCGGGAGTTGTCTTACCATAAACAAAAAGGTACACAAACACAATTACACAATGGTGTGATCAGACCGCTGCTGGATCAAAGACCTTTAAACCTAGTTACACTGAGTTCTGTGTAACCTCCGTGTGTAGTTCTGTACCGCCGTACGTTTTTGTTTGATGTCGATGTGCAAGAAATGCATGGAACTGAGCAGAGAAAGCTGCCTCGTGTTGCCATGGTAACCACGGCAAAGCAAAAGTTTCCAAAAATCAGCAAAAATGGCCCGCGTCTTCAAAGTCATAAATGTGGCACTTTTTACTTTATTGATCGATTGATTGATCGATCGATTGATTGATTTGAGGCTGGACTGAGTGATCTGTTAGACTGCTGTTGTATGTCAGTGAGACTCAAACGTTGTGATTTCATGTCTGTCTGCCATTAAGTCATTCCAGTAGAACGGGATGTAAGGGTTCGTTATGTTTGTGTTTGTAGGGAAAGATCCCATTTATGTCATTCCTCTAAAGGACATCACAGGAGTGGAGAATCTGGAGGAGAGCACCTTCAACCGCAAAAATGTAAAGACATAAACCTTTCACCCTCCATAGTGCACGTGTTCAGAGATTCAAGCATTGGGAACACGACTCACGACAGCTATACAACATATACACAACCTGATTTCACCTGATGTACAGAAGATGGTTTATGGGTTCACACTTCATATATATACTGTATAAACAACAACTACAAATATAACTAAAGATGCTCAGGGTTATATATAGATATATATATTGGACAATGAAACTGAAACTCGTTTTAGTGAGGGGGAGAGGGTTCATGGGTAAATTGGACCCCTGGTGGCCAGTCTTCACATTGCAGCAGTGAGAGCAGAGTGTGAAGGTTCAGTTATCAGGATAAGAGCACAGTTTTACTCCAAACATCAAAATGTACACAACATTCTGGAGTTCAAAAGATTGGTTTGATGAACATGAAAGTGAAGTTGAACAT
>JAOUQT010051601.1:0-21056 GCA_025769995.1 Xyliphius kryptos | reverse complement strand
AGCTGCCACGCCCCCAGGGGAGACTGACTGATGGTCCCACATTGGTGTCTGAACTCTGGATACGATTTCCACAGACACGCTTCAGAATCTTGCGGAAAGCCCTCTTCAATAAATGAAAGCTGGTATATGTGGTCCTTATGAGGACCACGTTAGCGTTTGTGTTGGATGACTATGCGAAGGTTTCGGCGAGTTATTAAACCCGGGGCAGTTATTTCAGAACACAGAGTCTCATTATTCAAACAACCAAAATTCCAAGTGGATGACAAACGTTTTCTCACAACTGTCACCGCACACTGTAGCGCCTTTGTGCATTTGGAAAGTTATGCAACGCCTTTGGCCCGGGACAAGACCACAGAGTGCATCGCGGACCTCGGAGGCTGTGATGGCCGCCAGCTGTCCTTCAGTACCGTCTCCGCGAGTCGTCCTCCATCGCGCTCCATCTCAATGAGACGCTTGATTCGTCCTAATTTGAGCGGCGTCCTCTGATAGCGCGGGTCTCGGGCCACCCAGATGTTTGCAGCTGTAGCGCTGTGTTATCTGTGGAGGACTAAGAATGAGTCTTTGTTATCAGACAGATGCTGAACATCCATCTTCAGAGCCTTGACAGCACTGTGATTTATGTTTTTGCTCGGCGGTTCGCGGGTCTTTTGAGGCCACACCTTGTTGCGCTCATAGGATGAGCGTAGGGGAAAGGAGGGCGTGCCAACCAAACGGGACCTCAGTGGGGGGCAATGTTCTGCGATTCTGAACTCTGCAGCACCATGGAGTTGGTGAAGGGCGTCCCAAAGTTCACGCAAGAAGGAATTTTGATGGAGAACACGGGATTTTGTACGAAAAACTTGTTCGGTCCTCATGCCCATCAATGGGGGAATGTTTTGGCCACTGGGCATATATGCCAGTCTATCGCTGGGCACCCTCACTCACACAGCCACACACACTAAATAGGGCAATTTATAGCAGTGAGTTTATAGATTTATAGATGGTCAGGTGTGCCGTAGAAGATGGTCCAGTTTCACTTGAAAAGATAAATAAAAAAAAACTATATAAAGAAAAGACTGAGATGGGCCAGTCTGAGGTTTGGCTTGTTCTCAGCAATTCTGTGTTTATGTCCAGCATCCTGAAGTCGCATCTAGACCGTTGATGCTGACACTGGTGTTTGTTGGGGTCCATTTAGTGCAGCTCTCAGATGACCGCCTGTAAGGCGTCTTTCTCTCAAACTGCACACTTGAAGATATTAATTTTCTTGCACAGTTGTGCATCGGGGCCTCCCACACCTTTTTTCCATTGGCAGCACTTTACCGCACCAATGGCGCCAAATTTAAATCTTGCGTGAATTTTGGAACCCCAATCATACGAGGTACCTCATCCTGTGCTATCAGCATTGGTTTCATTGGTTGGGGTTCGCCGTGCGCGCTGCAATATGAAGACATCACAACCGGTATAAGTATCAACTCACACATGGTTTAGAGTTTTACATTTTTTGTTCTGGGCTGCAAGTTGCCGTAGTGTTTCGCATGTCCACCTTTCAGCACTGGGGAATCAGGTTCGAATCGGAGTTTCCATGTTCTCCTCATGTCTACATGGGTTTCCTCCGGGTTCTCCGTTTTTTTCCTCAAAGTCCAAAAACATGGATTCATGGTCAATTGGCTGCTGTAAATTGCCCCTATATAGTGTCTGCGTGGTGGCACGGTGGCTTGGTGCTTAGCACGGTCGCCTCTCAGCGCTGAGGGTTCCCAGTTCGAAGCACGATCTGGGTGGATTTTCCATGTTCTCCCCGTGTCTATGTGGGTTTCCTACGGGTTCTCCGATTTCCTCCCACAGTCCGAAAACATGGATTCCAGGTCAATTTAATGCTCCCAATTCCCCTTTATAGTGTGGGGTTGTGTGAGTTCCCAGTGATGGATTGGCGCCCTGCCCAGCGCCTGAAATGTTCTCCCCTGGATGGGCATGGGGAACCACACCGTGAACCTAGTAGAAGAATAAGCGGAAGATGATGGATGGATGGATAGTGTCTGTGTGTGCCCAGCGCCTGAAATGTTCTCCCCTGGATGGGCATGGTTCCCCACCACCCATGACCCAAGTCGATGACCAGGATGAAGATAATGAGATGAGCTGAGATTTTTCAATCCAGATTAGCGATTACAAATAACACCCCGTCTGGTATTAGTTTCTACACGAGGAATCCTTGTGAGGACCATGTTTTTAGAGAATGACCCTCCTCCTTGTATTCTACTTTCAGATGATCCTCTCTTGACACATCCCTCTATTTGACCCGCTCTGTACTCTTCATCAAATCGTCGCCTCGTTGACCGTCGCGGGGTCGAAAGCACAGAGCGATGGTCTGAATTCCCGCTTTGAAAACATCGGAACTATCAGAGCAAGCGGTCCTGTTATCTGATTGGATGAGGCATCTGTGGAATGTATTTTCTCTTGTAATCGAGCCAAATCCCCTTAATAATTCTGCAATGTGTTTCTCATCTGTGGGGTATTTTAATCCAGGGCTCCTCACATGAGATGCTGCGGCTCTCGTGGCATGTTTTCATTGTCTGAGCGAAAACCCAATAAAGAGGAGAAGCAGCAGGGTTTTGGATGGTGGGGCACCGATGTGAGCTTCCACACGTTAGGAGGCTTTCAAATCCAACAATTAGAAGCAGACTGAAAAACCTCGGGACGAACACATTCTGTTCACCTGTTAAAGACTCCAACCTCTCAGCTGAATACAGTTTACTTTTCTTTTAAGTTCCTGAAACTTTCTGTTCATGTTGAACAGATTGTTCTTCCAAATATAATTTTCCAGTTGTTCTCTTATCTTCTCGTTCTCTCCGCTTCGTCTCGACCTCCGTCTGCACCTCTGAGGGACCACTCATACGTATTTTATGTTTCCAGCTGGTTCATCTGAGGTTAAAATAACACCTTTCTACCCCGGAGAGCCGCTCGCTGTTCCGTTAGGGAGGTTGATCATTAATGAGCTGATGGATTTGGGTTGTTCTGCTCGGAGCCAGTCACAAGATACAGAACCCTGTATGTGTCTATGAGCAGATTGGACCATCAGGCTGGAGCTCCGGTGTCGGCTGAGGACTTTCCAAGCCCCATTAATTCCCTCAGTTACTCTTCACCACCTTTTAAGAGGGATGGAGTTACTAATTACCTTTAATGTGGTGATTAAATTTAGGGACATGCCTTTTTCCACTAGGACAGGTTTTTTTTTTTTTTTTGTCTTAAAGAGCGTGTGGTGTTGTGAATGAATTGGGGGAGAGAGGTTACTTTATTTTACTAGTGTTTACTTTTATAGAACACTTAAAAACAATAAAAAAACAAAACGAGGTTTGATTCATAAATAGGTTTATCGAAACAAAATTGCTAACAATTTCAGGTCCGTTTTTTTTAAATGAACACCGATCGCTGAATAACAGGTTTTCATTCATTCATTATCTTCCACTTGTTCCTTTATGAGGGTTGCGGGGGGGTGGAGGTTCCCCATGCCCATCCAGGGGAGAACGTCTCGGGCGCTGGGCAGATACACCCAGGACAGGGCGCCACACACACACACACACACACACACACACACACACACACTATACAGGCAATTAAGAGCATTCAATTTACCTTCATGTTTTTTGAATGTGGGAGGAACCCGGAGGAAACCCACGCAGACACGGGAAGAACATGGAGACTACACCTAAACTTAACTACTCAAAATTCTAGTTATAGGCCAAAATTGTGGTATTTACCCAATTAGCGGGGAGTTTCTAAGTAATGAATAAAAAAATCTGGTATGAGTGAATAGACGCTCGGCTTTTACAGAAAAACGCACAACCGCCAAACAATTGTATAGGAAATTAACACAAATGTCAGGCGATTAGTAGCTATGCATTTGATTTATCGACCATTTAATTTTTTATATTTTATGGAAAGCTGAGCTTCCTTAGTTAGTCTTGGCGAAATTGTCACTTTACCGCACTATATGTGTGTTTGATTGAATCTTTCGACCATTCCATATATCTGAGACTAGTAAACCAGTAAGTTTACTAACACCGTCATTCACAAGCTAATGTTGTCTTTATTTTCATGCTCCTTAATACTTTTTTATAAAAGCTGCTTAGTGTTTTTACTAGTGTCCTCGTTTGTATTACTGTTCTCCACATTACGAGGTTGGCACTGCCCTTTTATGAGACTTCTTGTCACATCAGCTTTTGGCCTTTTTCCCTGCACAAGACTTATCTTCCAAGCATGTTTATTTCTAATGTCTATAGCGGCTTATTTAATGTTGTAATTCCCTCATCTGACATTTGCTTGGAGTTCAGCGGGAAGTCATTTCCAATCTGACAGAAAGATTTTACAACTCAGTCGTTTGCCCAAAGGAAAATACATTCAGCGTTTCTTAGGCAGCTTGTTGCAGCAAGCACATACCTGCTTGACCTTGGTCTGAATTGGTGCTGACTGAACAGTTTATCCTCATCCAATCTGTTCCTGCTTGTCATGCTCGCTTTAAGTCAAAATAAATCAGAGTTTGCATTGTCCTTAATGAGCAAAGTCTGACGAAGAAATGTTGCCTTCCAAAACTCATTAACCTGTCGCTGGACAGAGGACATCTAAGAGTCATTCATTTCCACATTCTTTTTATGTCTTTCTCTGCTGAATATGTTTGCATCAAACTCAGATTTATAGGCACGCACTGTATTATCGGCAGCAAGATTCATTCATTCATTCATTCATTATCTTCTGTTTAATCCAGTTCTAGGGTCGGGTGGGAGGATGTTCTCCCTATTCTCCCTATGTTATCCTGTTCCAGGGGAGAAAGTTTTGATACATCCAGGACAGGGCGCCAATCTATCGCTGGGCACACACTATACAGGGCCATTTAGAGCATTTTTAGACTGTGGAAGGAGACCGCAGAACCTGGAGGAAACCCACACGGACACGGGAAGAACATGGAAACTCCAGGGCAGCAAGAGGTTAAGGAAAATATCTAAGTTGGTAATAATATTCATTAAGTTAATTATCGCAGGAATTTCATGTGTCGTAATTAATAGCAATCATGTATTTATACGTTCCTGCAGCTCGGTAGCGAGTGTTTGCATCTTCTATTAATACTTACAGAAACCGTAGGTCGCAGTTTGGCATCTAAAAGCATCCCTTCTTACCTGAACTCATGATCAACATCTTAGCTCTTCATGCTGAACTCGTACCAGGAATGACCATGTTTAGATCTCAGGCTAAGACCCGTTTAGACTGTATTGTGTGTATTTGGATAATAGATTGATTTCATTATTGCTGACTCACAACACAAATGCCAAAGTCTATTTTTGGGTTAGAATAGGGTTAGCATGCCCCATCTTTGGACAGGTTGTCCCTGGTAGTTTTTTTCCAGTAAATTGGAGATGCAAAATTGTTTCTGTGTAAGTCAATGTGTCATTGTTGTCCCTCCATCCATTATCTTCCACTTTTTCCTCTAATAGGGTCGTGGTGGGGTTCCCCATGCCCATCCAGGGGAGAACATCTCGGGCACTGGGTAGATACACCAAGAACAGGGTGCCAATCCATCTCTTGGCACACACTCACTGACATCCACACACTATACAGGGCAATTTAGAGCATTTGATTTACCTGGAATCCATGTTTTTGGATTTTGGGAGGAAACCGGAGAACTAGGAGCAAAAACCCATGTGGACACGGGAAGGACATGGAAACTCCACCCAGATCGGGATTCGAACCAGGAACCCCCAGCGCTGAGAGGCGAACATGCTAACCACTAAGCCAATATTATATACTATATTAGAATGCATGTTTTTCACATTACACATCAATTTAGCCATAATTGGGTGGATTGAAAAAGCAATCTGCCAAAGTCAGACTGCACCAGGCTTTTAAATGGATTGACAAGTGACAGTCTAATTGGTTAACTACATGCCCAAAACACACCCATGAATCATGTCGGTAAGATAGCAAAGACACACTGACACGCCGTAAATCAATTGATTGCTAAAATAAAATCCCTTGAGTCGCTTTTTGGTAGATGCAAAGAGTATATAAACCTCCACAGGTGCCCTAAAAGTAGGTCAAATATAAAAATTTATATGTAGATTTCTACTTATACAGTAAATGTATATACATTTTTTTACTTATTCTCAGTCTTGTACAGCAAATATTTGTCCTTCACTGCAAAACGTCATCCATGGGTGGTGGCTCAGTGGTTAAGGTGCTGGGCTGTCAACATGAAGGTTAGGGGCTCAAATCCTCGGTCCATTAAAGTTACCAATGTGGGTCCTTGAGCAGGGCCCTTAACCCATATTGCTCTAGGGATTCTGTATATAACCCTGTGTTCTGACCCCAATCAAGTTGGGATAATTTTATGTCACTTTGGATAAGAGCTTCCGTTAAATGACCAAATGTAAATGTATATACAAGCTACTAGTACATTGGCAGTTTGGTAACGAGTTCAATCAACAGCAGAAAATCCAAACTGAACCATGTGACCGGTAACATCAAAGCCGTAATGTTCCTTTAACTATTTGTAAATTCCCCAAAAAATGTAAGTTCCATATCTTCAGATGTCATGTTTTAAATGAATAAAATAATCAAACTTTTAACCTGGATCTATATTTAATATATTCTGCTTTATTGGAAACTAATTTTGAATTGAAAAGCTAAGTGGACGTCAAAGTCGTTCGTTTTTCACGTCCTCTTCCAAAAGCGAGTGAAAATAAATAAATTGATCAACGGCAAATAAAGAAAATCCATTTTCTTTCACCTTCGGCAATCAGCCCGTTTTCAATTAAACTGGAGGCCTATTCATTTTCAGCTATAAAAGAGACGGACGGCTCTACAGGCTGAGCTGATTGTGAGTGCACAAGCAGTGTCTTTGCAAGCAGCATGCTGATCTCCTGGCTGCAAATAATTTGCCAAAGGTAAGGAGTCGGCTGAAATTAAATTTCTTTTAATACTGCAGTAGAGGCACATTTCTGTTGCCACAGATAATATACTAACCTTACATTAACATAGATATTACATTCATAATCAGACCTGGGACTTTTATAGCTCTTTTTAAAGAGCAGTTATCGCTCTAAAAGAAGATTAACTTCGTTGTTTAATAGAATTCGTTCCATTAATATCAAGAATGATAAAACAAACTCACTGTTTCATTCGGTTTAAAATCTTTTATGTGAAAACACCAGGTTTGAAACAAATACAACAATTTGTTATTTATGACGTCAGAAAGGGTCCAAATGTTTAAAAACAGAATTCGTTAGCAATTTTTCCTCATTTTTTTGCTTGCGCTTCTTATTTTTTCGCTCGCGCTTCTCTGTATCGCCCCCTAGCATCTAAAAATTTCTCACGTTCGATTTTTGTATTTTGGACCCCTTTTAACGGGTGGGCGAGATCTAGACAGTAATTGGCTGCTTGAGAGAAGTCCAGCCCACCCAACCATGCTATTCATCCGGTGACATCAGCGAATCTGCGCGAAATGTGTTTTGTTTTTAAAACATGAGTTAAGAGTTTGTTTACTTCTATCAGCTATTTTAATTTTCCTTTATTTTCCAGTCCCACGTTTTAAAATGTGTGAATCCACAATTCGTCATAGTGTAGCACGGCTGGGTGGGCTGGACTTTTCTCGAGCAGCCAATTACTGTCTAGATCCCGCCCACCCGTTAAAACGGGTCCTAAATACAAGAATGGAACGTGAGAAATTTTTAGACGCAAGGGGGCGATAGAGAGAAGCGCAAATGAAAAAAATGGAGCGCAAGCGAAAAAATGTGCAACGAAGAAAATTGCTTAATTCTGTTTTTAAGTTCTCAAAAATTTGGACCCTTTTGACACCATGGTTATTAGTTGGAGAATTTCTGAATGCACACGAGGCTTTTCATCCAAGACATAAAACCAACACTGTATACAAATGATAAATGCTAGAGTAACACTTAACAATTTACTATGGAAACTGGTAATAAGTTGTTTGTGAGGCGATCTAGTGGTAGAAAGTTCAGAAACAGCTTACTAATTTACCGCAAGCCTCATGACATCTTGGCAGCTTCATGCTCAATTCATGGGCAGTTATTTAGCGTTTTTTTCCCAACACGATTCTTGCGATCCTGTTGGCTAATTGCCATGAAACGCTGATTGTTCGGTGATCACGCTTCAAAAGTTTGGCAGTTTCAAGATTGCTGCATCCCTCTGCAAGACATCTCACAATTTTTGGGTCCGTCAAATCTCTCTTTAAATCGCTCTTTTTACCCATTTTGTTAAAGGAATGAAGTTGCCTACTAATTAAGCACACCTTTTATAGGGTGTTTATAGGGTGTTGATGTCATTAGACCACACCCCTTCTCATTACTCAGATGCACATCACCTAATTTACATAATTGGTCGTTGGCTTTCAAGCTTGTACAGCTTAGAGTATACAACATGAATAAAAA
Organism: Xyliphius kryptos; assembly: GCA_025769995.1. Taxonomy (NCBI): domain Eukaryota; kingdom Metazoa; phylum Chordata; class Actinopteri; order Siluriformes; family Aspredinidae; genus Xyliphius; species Xyliphius kryptos. The sequence goes on along the minus strand of JAOUQT010051601.1, from coordinate 12,645 downwards.
CGATGATGTGATCAAAATACCCATTTGCCTAATAATTTTGCACACAATGTAAACTCCTGCCTAATTTAGTCCTCCCGTGAGAATCGCAGCATCTTCATCTCTACCACGTCCAGTTTCATCTTCAGTTTTTTGGTCAGAGCCACCATCCATAAGCTGCACAACATAGCAAACCCAATGTCTGCCCTTTTTCTTTTAACCACTAGTTTAGTATCAACAGTTAAAAAAAAAACATTTAACCTTTTTAAATAAAAAAACATAAAATGTTTTAGGTTTGCAGCGCAAGAAAGTTCAGCACACAACCTTGACCCATCATTCGAACTCTTGCTCAGCAATCTCCCTAAACACCACCTTCCCCCGATTCTTTTTAAGCATGCAATCAAAAGCTAATCCATCCCTTTCATTATTCTAACATACATTCTCTCAAGATTTGCAAGTAATAATTGATGATTATTATAAAAGTAATAAGCATGTTAGCCAGCCTGCCTTGTCTTTTGCTTGTGGGGAAACAAAACATCATCGGAGGTTCAACAGTGTTAGGTTAATTATTCACAATACCCGCTTTTAGACTGCCAGCCAAATCAAAGAACTGATGTAGGCCCCAGCTAGGGTTGCTTCAGGCAAAATGTTCAATGCTCCTAATAATTAATAAGTATTTTTAGGTTACACTTGAGATGTAAGGGAATGTTGGATATGAGTCCAAAACCTTTTTACACCCTGTTTTGAAGTCAAGGTCAGAATTGATGGATTCGGCAATCAGACTCCAATAAATATTCATTATGCATCCATCAGACAGGATGAGGTCAAATGAAAAGGGAAAAAAACAAAAGGAGAGAGAGAGAGTGAAAAGGATGACTGAAGACAAGGCAAAGAAGCGGGTACTAAAGCAAGAAGCATTTTGAGTGTGATCCAGGCTGGACGTTTTGGGTTGCCCAACCTTTATGTGGACATTCTTCTTATCTCATCATCTTATCACATTATCCTCCAGTTAATGCTCTTCTAGGGTCACGGGATAGGGTTCCCTAAGCCCCTTTAGCACAGAATAATTCGGGCACTGGACAGATACACCCAGGACAGGACGCTAATCCATCGCTGGACACACACTCACATACGGAGATACACACACTATATAGGGACAATTCAAAGCAGCAAATTTACCTTGAATCCATGTTTTTGGACTGTGGGAGAAAACCGGAGTGCCTGGAAGAAACCCACATTGACTTGTAGAGAACATCCCCAGCATTGTAAGACAAACTTACTAATCACTACACCACCATTCCGTCCTAAATATTATTCCTAAATTATCCATACATCAATTATTTTTAGCCTAAAACTATACCAGATACATTGAAAGTGGTTTCCCGTGCCCATTCATGAGAGAACATTTCGGGTACTGGGCAGATACACCCAGGACTGGGTGCCAATCCATTGGATTCAAACCTGAATCCCCAGCACTAAGAGGTAGATGTGTTAACCACTACACCACTACACCCTGGATACGCTTTCTGAAATGTGAAACTTTTTATAAGTGACTATACAAAGACATTTCAGACTAATGGTTCTCAAATACATTAATAATATCTATCCTCATGACAGGTAGTGTAGATTTTACTGTATAATCTTATAAATTTTAGGTCCATGTTTCAGTCTTTGGACAGAATTGCTTTAACGATGGAGTTCGAAACCATTCATCTTAATTTGAACTTGTGCACTTTACATTTTGAACTGAAATCCACTAGATTTCTGGATATTATATTACGGCTTTATACATTTTAAAATAGGTCGACATGACGGTAGTCTCTTACAGTGACCTCTCTGTAACCCGAAACACCACCAGCTGCTACCTTAAGCTCCTCAGAGATGTCTGACCTTCAGCTTCCGTCATTCTCCAAGATAATAGATGCCTTCCAAAATGCATAAGTAGAACAAAAGTCAAAAGTGATGGATGTTTGGGAGGAAAAATGGGCTACAAGTCTTGGCCATGGACAGGATTGGACCACTGCATATGTATAAACTCACGTGTACATGCTGTACGGTTATATACATGGATGATAAATGATGAATTAAGGATTGTTTGGCTTGCCTTGTATGGTTGAACAACTTAGATAATTGTTTAGATAAGTAATCACTCCATTTGTCAAGACCACTCAGAGTGTTCCATGGCTACACACTACCTTCGTGCTCCATTTTCTATTTTTATCCACTAGCCATATAGATGGACTTTTTAGTTTTACAATTACAGACTGATGTGGTGAGGGTGTGGTAGTTGCATTTAAACACCTCAGTGACGATGCTGGGATAGGAATAATGCACCGGCCAAATAATACCTGCTCTATGGTGGTACTATTGGGGTCCTGACCATCAGAACAGTTTAAAGGGAACATATACAGTATGTACTGTTGTCTACAAACGAATGGACTACAGTCTGTATTTGTAGAACTACAAAGTCCATCTTTACACAACGTGGAACTGATAACATGGACTATAAGTGGAGCATGAAGGAGGTGTGTCCAAACTTTTGACTAGTACTACATGTAGCTATATAGTTATATAGAATAAGTCTGTTGGAACTTGTCACTGTTCAATCAAACAAGCATTTGTGGGGTCAGGTACCGAGGTGGTGTGCAGAAGGGCCCGGCTTCCATTTATCGTCCCAAATTGATCCCAAAAGCATTAAGTGGGATTGAGATCGGGCTTTTGAGCAGAAGCTCCTCCATGGTCAGGTCAGGTCAGGCTGATTTGGACATCCCTGCCCATAAAACCCCTCCGATTCGACACAAGCCGATTTGCCACTCCCCGTGCCTATCCAGGGGAGAACTTCTCAGGCGCTGGGGAAATACACCCAGGACAGGGCGTCAATCCATCGCTGGGCACACACTTACTCACACATACATACACTATACAAGGCAATTCAGAGCATTTAATTTACCTTGAATCCTAAAACCTGTGGGAGGAAACCGGAGAACCCGGAGGAAACCCACGCAGACACGGGGAGAACATGGAAACTCCACCCAGACTGGGATTGGAACCGCTGAGAGGCGAATGTGCTAACCACTGAGCCACCGTGCCGCCGTATGTGTAGTAATGTTGATGAATTTCATTAATTAGAACAAAACAAGCTTTAGAAATGCTTCTCTGGATGCTGCCTAATTTCTGCTCGTTGCTTTAAGGCAAACAAAACTCTAATTAACATATTAGGGGTGATCCATTTTTTCACCTTCGGTCTAGAGATTTTAATAGACCTTTGCAAATTTAACAACGGCTCGAGAGGAAAGAGGTCAGTGACAGGAAAGAGTTCAAAGTTTAATGTGTGTTTTTATAATGACTTTAATCTGAGGGCATTTCATTGGACGTTATGCAACTTTATCATTTATTAATATGCCGAAACAGAAATCTAAAAACCTGGAAGCCTTTAAACGGTTTTGCATTTTACATGCTTGACCAATAGGGGGGGCACGGTGGCTTAGTGGTTAGCACTTTCGCCTCTCAGCGCGTTCGAATCCCTTTGGGTGGAGTTTCCATGTCCTTCCCGTGTCCATGTGGGGGGGTACAGTTACACCTCTTCCCATGGTTTATTTACAATAATGCACAACCTCTCGTACATTATTTCTTTGTTATCAGCACTTTTCTTACAGCACATTATCAGAAGCACTTACACACACGCGCGCACACACACACACACACAAACATACACACACACAAACATACACACACATTCACAAACTGGCGTGCAATCACATCTCGTTTAAAATGTCCTTTATATAAAAGTACATTCCCAAACTGTCAGATGAGTCGGCAAAAATGGCTTGTTGGATTCGAGCGGGACCCCTGTAGAAACTCCCCCCAGATTGGGATTTGAACCAGGAATCCCCAGCACTGAGAGGCGAGCGTGCTAACCACTATGCCACCATGCTGCCCGTGTTTCCGTGTTCCAAAATTTCATTTTAAAGTAAATATGAGACACCTGTATCCATGGCAATAAAAACTTTTTATTGTTTGTAGATGTGTAAACTTTTGACCTATAACATCACGATATTCAAACTACAGCACAAGACTGAAAGTTGACAGAAAGAAAGACTGTTGTTTACCCCACACCACCCACATGGGATGTACATGGACATATCCCACCGTGTTGAATACAGTATTATACAGTTACAGTTTATACTTTTTTTAAAAAGCTACAGCGTGTAAACATTATAACCTACAACGATAAATGACAGCAGAATAGCTGAAGTTATAAATGGGTGTCGGGTTGAAGTCCAGAAGATAGAATGTTCTTATTTCCACCTCTTTGATGTATGGAGTAGGTCACTGTAGCTGACACCCAGTAAATCAAACACTGACACAGCTGCATGTCGACGGCTTACATTTTTACTCTCAGTCATGACAAGATGGTTGAAGAAGAGCAGGTGTTTCGTACAATGCTCGCAGAAATATGAAGAGCATTTTGTTTGAGCAGACAGCTCTCCAGACGTGTGTGTTTAACTCCATCCCGTCTGCCAGGAGAAGCTCGGTGTAGCAGATGTTCTAATTCTTTGCCTCACTTCCCTTTATATCTTCAGATCAGCCTGTCTGGCTTCATACATTTCTATTCAGAAGCTGATGGCCTCTGTAATAAGACCTCTAATTGCTCCTCTCACCGGACCCTATGCTCCCAGCATGTAGAGGATGATGAAATAATTAGCTGTGTTGGTTTTGTTTTTCCCTCTGCCATTAATTAATGGAATGAAATGAAATTTTCATTCATAGCCAAATGTCACCTTGTGGTGAATCCACCTTGAGATTAATCCTATTATAACTGCACTGTGTATTAGCAGTCACACAGGCTAGTCAACCTGAAGCAATACTTTGAACTTAACATTGTGTAGTCACTGATTACGTGACTTCATTATAATGCTTACAGTATGGACACTTTGAAAAAAGCAAGTATATTGTATCTGTGTTTTTTTAAAAAGGGCCGTCTGATGGTGCAGTGGTTATCTGGCTCACCTCATTTGGGGTGGCACCACCTCACAGCAGCAAAGTCCTGGGTTTAATTCCAGTTTTAATTAAAAGCGTCTGTAAAATGACCCAATGTAATATAAAATAAGAATCTGATCCACATAATAACTAATATCTATCTGCATTCTCTTGTTGGCTGCTTCCCATTAATGTTAATCTTATTGCTTCATCTTTATAATATCCATGTCTTATTTGGTACAGCTCGTAAGCCTTCCTGACACAACCCACCCATTTAACTCAGGTGGAAGATCCTGTGGGATGATTTCAATGCATTTTCAGCTACTTCTTTTCTGTGCTGGTAGCACGGTGACGAATTTGCATTTTTATTACAAAGAAAATTGCTTTGCATTGTTTCCTGCTCTTCTCATTTTGGATACTTTCTCGAGAAAATCCAATGTTTGTTGACGTATTTGGTGATGTACTGTACGAGTCAAAAGTTTGGACATGCAACATTCTTGCTTCATTGCCTATTTTCTTTATTTACCATACGGCGTGGGCAAACTTTTTGACTCTGTGGCCACAATGGGATTTATAATGCCATAAAAAAAACTATTACATAAAAGGCACTCTCCGGACACAACAGCATTCTCTCAAACCTCTTCTTTAGTGAAAGGCTTGCTTGGCTGTAAATTAGCCGCTAACCTCACGCCCATTCTTGCGTTGACTGTTTGTTAGCAGAGTTGGCTGCTTCGTCTTAAAATGCCTTTGTATTTTTCAAAAACCACAACTGATTTGTATCATATCAGACATACAAACATTAATTATAGGTCTGTAAAAAAAATATTTTGTGGTCCACTTCTTATTAAACGCTTACTAGAAATAAAGCAGAGCCTAAAACACCTCACCAGTGGGGAAATGCAGGCATAGCGGGGATAACGGAAGCAAGAAGGTCTAATAATAGAATATTTTGATAGTTGGGGACAAGTTTGATATGGATTGACTTTGTAGTTTTACAATTTCAGACTGTAGTCCATCTGTTTTCTTGGTTTTGTTAGTCCCCTGTTGGTTCTCTATTCATTATTGGTCAGGACCATCACAGAACAGGTATAATTTGGGTGATGTGTGTCAGACGGAGTGATCAGCTACACCGGGGTACCACAGAAAACTGTCTTTTTCCCCTCCTCTACACCCTTTTCACCCACTACACCACGGACCTTAGCTATTGGACTGTTTGGAAGTTTTCTGATGACTCAGCGATCAGTGAGGTGATGAGGATGAGAACAGGGCTACGGTGAAGGACTATGTTACATGGTCCGAGCTAAACCACAAAGACTAAGGAGCTGGTGGTGGACCAGTGATGTACCAAGGCACAAGTGACCTCTAATGAATTCAGAGTAGACACTGAGGAGGATTATAAGTATGGTGGTGGACAATAAACTGGACTGGGGTAAAAACCCTGAAACCCTCAAAAGAAAGGGGCCAAGGTTGTATATACTTATTAAAGCCGTTGTGGACAATGTCTCCCTCCCACTGAATGAAAGACCACCTCCCACCCACAGTACCACACACCGTCTCCCACTCACTGTACGACACACTGGTAAGATACAGGAGCACAGTCAGTTTAAGACTCATTCCACCCAAATGCATCACAGAGCGCCACAGGAAGTCATTCCCTCCTGTGGCCATCAAACTCTACAACTCGTCTTTTCATGCGTAATATTATTTATGTGCAAAAGCAAATGATACCGTATATACTTTTTATGCGTCCAATCCAAAAAACGTGCACTAAAACATAATTATTATTTAGTTATAGCTTATCATAAATCGTACAATATATGTACGTACTTTTTCTTGTATTTTACTCTTCAGCCACTTTATTCTTATTATATAATGTATATATTTAGTACATTATACAACTTGTGCAACTGTAACTGCAATTTCCACCAGGGATCAATAACATATTCTGATTCTGATTCAGCTCATTTAGCAATGTCTGCTGTGACATCATTGATGCGTGTTCCAGTGATAATACAGCATCGGTACAAATTGTATAAAGAACGTACAAAAATATTTCGATGCCATTGATTATTCCGCAAACGGGCGCACAAAGTGTTTCAAACGATGTTTTACTTTAGGAGCAATACTAGCATGTAGTTACTGCTAATAATAACAAGCACTCATTATACAACAGGCATCGACGCTGCAATACCCAGAGGAACCGACCTGTGCATGACTCGTAGAATGACAGATCAAAAAGAATGGGCCTGCGGGTGAACGTGGGTGTCAGCCGCACAATGTGAATGATGATTAGCGCTATGTAAATGGTGCCGTCTGCACAAGTGATTGGCCTTAGATCTTAGTAAATGCTGAGCACCTGCCATCATTAACATTCTTTCAAGTTTTGTCATAATGAGCCAACATCCTGTAAATGTCAGAAACCCACAGTGAGAAAGAAAGCGCTGGTTTGTTGAAGCACCAAGCAAATAGCTGGTGTTGTGGTTGCCATTATGGAAAATGTGGTATTTTTCAATAATCTCAGCAGAGATTTGTTAATCACAGATGCTTTTTAAAGAGGCATGTTGTTGCAGTAGAACTCATCAGGTACTTTAAGTCAAAATTTGGTTTTAGTTATGAGAAACTCCCACATGCTTGATGTGTGTTTGGAGCTTTGGGTGATGTGTGTCAGACCGAGTTATCAGAAAACTCTCCTTTTCCCTTCCTCTTCACAACGGACTGTTTGGAAGTTTTGTAATGACTCAGCAATTGTTGGATGTATCAGTAAAGGTGATGAGGATGGGAACAGGGATACGGTGAAGGACTATGTCACATGGTCCGAGCTGAACCACAAAGGCAAAGGAGCTGGTGGTGGACCTGTGAGGGAACAAGGCACAAGTGACCCCTATGTCCATCAATGGGCTCAGAGTAGACACTGTGGAGGATTAGGAGTATGGAGGGGTACATAGACAATAAACTGGACTGGGGTAAAAACTTCGAAACTGTCAATCGAGAGGGGCCAAAGTTGTCTACTTTTTACATTTACGCACATTTGGTCATTTAGCCACAAAAACAGGTACGAAAAACTCCAACATGTTTGATGTGTGTTTGCAGCTTGACCCAAAAAAAGTTGCATTTATATTTTTTATTAGCTTCTTCTTTTCCCAGCCAAAGATGACGTTTTTGGAAAATGATATAAACTTTCAATTCTTTTTTTTTTTTTTTTTTTCGTCTTCATTTTTTTTTTAAAAACCCATAGGAAACCCATGCGGATATGTGGGTAACATGAAAACTCCACCAAAATAGGGATTCAAACCCGGATCCCTTGCACTGAAAGGGGAACATACTAACTACTAATCCAACGTGCCGCCCCCAAACAAAACACCTTGTATATAATTCATTGCAATGCATTCAAGTCTTGGTTGGGTCTTCCATCTACATGACTTGACACACTGCATGTAACAAGACATCATATGGATCATACCGTCTACTGTTCATAAACCAGATTATAGCCTCAGTTAAAAATACTTTAAGGTCCTGACATGTCTATGATCCCAAACTCGACACTATTCCATTTTCAAAAGCGCCCCAGTCAATCGTAGTTTTGTGATTTATTGGTTCTCCAATGCAAGGGTTTGCCAAGAAACTAATAATTACGTATAAAACTGTCCCTCTCAACGTTGACCGAAGACCCCAGAGAGGATATAACCAACACTGTAAAAGCACTGAAAGACCAAGATGCACAACTGCTCAATAGTATAAGTACAGTCCATAAAAGTCCCCTTTTCATATTTCATTTTCGTTTTTTATGGTGATTTATATAACTCATCACCCATCAGGCCAAACCCAGATGTGTGGTGGAAAGCAATCATGGTAATGTTTCCTCAAGCTGACCTGAAAGCATCCGCAAGGATTTGCGTAACACTGTTGTGAGATGCGTACAATAAAAGTTGTTGATCTAACAATGTTGATACACTGCTCACACTTTCACTCTCGGCACAAAATCTCTGTGTATTCGCAAATATTCTCTGAACGCCATCGAACAGCCATAAACCATTCCATGTAATCTAATTAACAGCCCTGCTCCCGGGTTTGTGAACAGAGAAGAGGAAATGTGGGCTTTCCGCCTCCTGCGCGTTGGCAAACTGTGAATTTGTGCATCAGCAGCTGCAATTACTGAAGAGACTCCCGCTGCCACAAGGGCCCTGGCACCTTTCTTTGGCAGAGACCCGAAAATTAATTTTTCTGCATCTTCGGTGCCCCATAATACCAACTCCCTTTCACATCTCATCAACTCTACAGCCTTTAAGTTGAGCCCAGGACACAGAAATGAATATGAATGTGGAACTCTTGCCATATTCCAGCTCATTCATTAATTGGAGGCCTAGCTTTCAGGCTAAATTCGGCATCTGAAGTAATTACAATAATGGAAGGAACTATATCAAATGGCTTCGGTTATTTTATAGGGATTTATTGGGTTTTTCTCTTTATACAAATTCAACATTACTCAGCGCAGCCTAATGCCAGCCTTAGGTTTTAAGCCTTTTAAGTCATTGCAGCCGTCTGTACGAAATGGGATCTTTATTCGTACAACCAGCACTGCTACCGTATTTGTTATTCGGCATAACGTGTCACTGTTGATCAATTCAGTTGTGATAAAAAACTCACATAATGAATTATCCAACCGCTTTAAGTGCTTAGAAAAACATAAGGAAGAAATGCTTTGGGAAATATTTTTGCTCAGACACCGGAAGGAAACAAGAAGCTACGGTGATAGTACATAAATTATACACTTTTTCCAAAACTGTTTGCTCACCCATCCAAATTATCAGAATCAGATGTTCCAATCACTTGCATGGCCACAGGTGTATTTTACAAACATTTTTTAATAAGCTTAGTGAATTCCAGTGTGGAACTGTAATAGAACACCACCTGTGCAACGAATCTATCTATCCATCCATTATCTTCCGCTTATTCGTGGACTAGGGTCGCAGTGGGGTTCCCCATGCCCATCCAGGGGAGAATGTCTCGGGCGCTGGGCAGATACGCCCAGGACAGGGTGCCCATCTATCGCTGGGCACACACACTCACTCACACATTCACACACACAAACAGACAAACACAGATTCAATTTACCTGGTATCTATGTTTTGGAATGTGAGAGATAACCGGAGAAACCAGAGAAAACCCACTCGGACACGGGGAGGACATGGAAACTTAGTTGCACCCTGCAACTATTCTAGTCCTGAAAATTTCTCACTCCTAAATATTTCACAGTCAACTAAAAAAATGGAAGTGTTTGGGGGTGGCGCTGTGGCTTGTTGGTTAGCACGTTTGCCTCTTAATGCAGGGGATTCCAGGTTTGAATCTCAATCTGAGTGGTTTCCACGTTTCCCTCCGCATCCGCATGGGTTTCCAACGGATTCTAGAGTTTCTCTCCAAAAACATGAATTCAAGGTAAATTGACTGCTCTAAATTGCCCAATAAAGTGGGTGTTTGTGTGTTTGGCTGTGTGAGTGAGTGTGTGCCCAGAGATGGATTGGCACCCTGTCCTGGGTGTATCTGCCCAATCTGTGGCAATGTATTGTAGACAAAGTGCTTACTTTGTCTAATCTCATTTTATTTTCCTCCGCCAAATCCTCTACTGGCATCGCAGGGGGGTTTCTCCATGCCCATCCAGGAGAGAACGTTTCGGTGATTGGCAGGTACACCAAGAACAGGGCATGACTGTGCACACACTTACTTACACAGATACTATATAGGTGTAATTTAGCGCAGCCACACACTCACTCATACAGACAAACACAAACACTAGGTGTATAGGGGCAATTTAGAGCAGCCAATTTACCTTGAATCCATGTTCATAGAGTGAGGGAGAAAATGTGTGTGTTTAAGTTTAAATACACTAGGTTTAAATACATTGTGAAACTGTCAACGTGTTCCAGTCAATCATTCTTAAATTTTTCATTGCGAATCAGTTTTAAACAAAAATTCAAGGATAAGAGAACTAGCATGCGGACTGAAGATCAATAAGAAAAAAACAAAAACCTCACAGTCTGATCATCAGGGAGTGGTATCTAACAAATTAACCTGCAGCTTCAGTGAATGGTGCTTAATGAGACAGGTTTCTGATTTAATAATCATACATTTTATTTATTGGCGGCTTTAGAGATGACCTTACATAAAGAATAAAGAAAAAGAAGAAAAACATACAAATAACTTGAAACAACAGTAAAAACAAGGAACCAAATAAAAAATAAATCTATAATAATTAATATGTATATAAATAAGTATTGGATAATAATTAAATTACAATAACCAGAATGGTATAGGTTCTTGGTTTGTCGTCTGAGCTGAAGCACAAAAAATGAGGGTAAAGTGGTATAGCACTGCTGATGGTTTGTGAATCCACGTTGGGATGTCACCAGTCATCAGGACCCGATGAGTGGATGGGTAAACCATGCCAACGTGAGTGTTGTGGGTAGTTTTCTTTGATCTCTTCTGAAACCTGTCTGTGGAATATATAAGACCCCATACAAATATTTTGCTTATCTTTTTGCACAATTTGCTCGCTTCAGTATAATCTGTCTGCATCTTCTCATCAGTGTTTAAATTCCAGTAATAGCCTGCTTTAGCTACATTATCCCCCCATTCCCTCATCCCACAGACCGAAGACAGAGAGAAAGAGAGAGAACGCCAGTTTGAGCCCAGCCTCTTGGTGAGCAAAACACAGAATGCTTATCATCTAAAACTGCCCTGAGGCTGAAACGCAGCTTCTTCCTGCACAGTCTACAGCTTTAGACAGCTTGTTGCCACTGGGTTCTTTATAAGTTATACCTGCATAAGTGAAGAAGGCTACAGCTGATCCTCCATGTGTTGCACTGGAAGGGCTAATGCATAGAAATGAAAATTACTGGCAGAAAACCTAACACTAAAGGACAAGGGATATGTGCAAAGAGCTGATCATATCTGAGGCGCCTGAAACCAGGCTTTATGTAAAAGGCATTTCTATTCATGCCATTTAGAAGACTTTACCATAAAGCAATACAGGATTAAGGACCTCTTTTAAAATTGTAGCCATGGCAGATTAAAGGTGCTGGGACTTGAAATACTGACCCTTTGGTTTATGGTATACTAGTTTCTCATTCCGTAATCAATCAATTATTAGGGGTTTAAGCATGCAGTGCTGGAAAGCTTATTGATTTTGCTCTGATTTTTATTCTTCTTTTTATTATAATGATGTTTTTTCTTGGGTCATACGTGTTTGGGAAGCCAAGACCGTAAGTCTTACAGATGCCAAACTGGTGTGATACTGGTTGGCTTATGCTATACTACGGCAAAACGCGTTTGGGCTTCTACCCAAAATTCTCAGATGATACACATTTTTTTCCAGACTCCAACTTTTCGATTTGTACCCATAAGCTACGGCCATTTAAATCACTGCAAATTACCATAATAACTAACACGTCCTGGGATTTTCAGTCAACCCTGATGTGTTTGGTATCAAAAAATCAGTGGAGCATGCTCTTTAATAATTATCAAAACACTTGGACTTTTCCATTCTGTCATGCTGCTACATGCAAATTAAACCAATACCAGCTGTTATCATTTGCAATAATTTCTCAATCACAGTATGTGCAATGCTTTTTTCCTTTTGTATAATATGTCATGTACATCATTTTTTATTTAGCCCGTACTTTTCATTCCTTTTCT
>JAOUQT010051592.1:0-10791 GCA_025769995.1 Xyliphius kryptos | reverse complement strand
CCCGGAGGAAACCCACGCAGACACGGGGAGAACATGCAAACTCCACCCAGATTGGGATTCGAATCGGGAATCCCCAGTGCTGAGAGGCGAATGTGCGAACCATTAAGCCGCCGTGCCGCCCTTGTTAATCGCCATTTATGTACATAACCACACTTATAAAGTGTTATAGGAACATGCCATAAAGCGCTATAACACAAAATGACATAATGCATTATAAATGATTTGCTATATTTTAACTGCTGATCAACTTCTGAACATCCAAAGAATCAAAAGTTTATAAAAGTTCATATTATAATGTCAAAATTTTATAACAATTTATGTATGTATTTATAATGCATTATAAATACCGGATTCATAGAAAGTGTTATGGCTTTATTAGTATATATTATTATATTTGGATAGTGCACATGCATGAGAATACATGTAACCTGTTGCAGTTGCTCCTGTTCGTGTTTTTGCTTTTCTGCAATTTCTGCACATCTGTCTATGAGCGCTGAGGATCTGGGTTCGTTTCCTAATCGGGGTTTCCATGTTCTTCCTGTGTCCGTGTTGATATTCTCCAAATTTTTCAGTTTTGATTCCAAAACCTGAATTTAGGTGAATTGCTGCTCTAAATTGCCCCTATGTAGTGTGTCTGTGTGAGTGAGTGTGTGCCCAGTGATGGATTGACACACTGTCTTGGGTATATCTTTCCAGCACTCCAAAGGTTCTCCCCTGGATGGACAAGGGGAACCCCTGCCCCCTTCCCTCAGGACCATAGTTAAGGATTAAGCAGAAGATCATTAGTGATTAGTGATGTTATTAATTCTAAGGGCTAAAAGTAAACCAGCACCTGGAGATCAGAGCACATGTGTTGGATTAATTAAATAATAAAATTTATTAACTTAATGGTTGTACCTTACCGAGCCTTCCAACATCTGTTTGTATTATTTGTACTATTCATATAAAACAATTTATATTTATACATTTTTAAAAAAAAAGATCAAATAAATGCATCATCATAACATCAATGAGCCCATGTTTATTATCCTCCCTCTACTATTAATTACCGACCAGGACCTTGCTGTCTCTCAGTCACCTTTAGAAGAGGGGCCAAACTCGTTTTTCTTCCTTCTTCATCATCTTTTTTCTCCACCCTTTGTTTGACTGGTCTCGCTGCACCAGGGCCTTCAGGCTAAACAGGTGGAAGGCTGTGATGACATTGCTCTCATACCTGTGCTCACCTTTCTCTTCGCCCTTCTTTTCTTTGAAGCCCCTTCCATCACCCTCCTCACCTTCCCCCCACCGATATTTCAGCAGCCGTTTCATTAACAATGGGCCGAATGATTAAATGGAGGTGTCAGGGATAATTATCATTTGCTGTAGAGAGCTTCTTTCTAAAGGTTTAATAGGTGGTGTGGGTAGCGCAGGGTTCGACGGGGAAAAGTAATACAATAATTAAACCCCAGAAGTTCCCCGGTCCATGGTATTTTTCTTTCTTCAATATCACTTTACGTGGTGGATTCTCAATGCAGTTGCGCTTTTGAAGTGGAGAAAGAAATACGAGTGGCAGGTTTCTCAGGGTACTCCACTATCAATGGTGGAATTTAAGCAGAAAGACGATGACTGTGTGTGTGGGTGTGTTTTTTTACATACAGCGTGCCCTCATCTCTTTTTTCTGGTCTGTATAAATCATTGCTTATGTCACATCAGTGTTACATTAATGATGGCGCATAAAACCCAACACCTTTCCCATCTTTAATATGTCACCCTTTACTTTTCCCAGTACACCGATAACACAATTATCAGACTAGTGTGGTGTATATATAACTTTGGTAACAATTTAAATTAACAAAAAGGTCTGTACATAAAGTGAACACTTTGATTAGAAGATTGCAGGACTAAATTTTTGACCATTAGGACCACAAAATGTGTTTGGTACACTGCCCACTGTCAGTGTTCCACATATTCGTTAGGGATAAACATAGTTTTTAGCCTGACTACTAGAGCAAGCTGAATATAGTTATTTATACAGTCAGGATCCTACAAGTTGAAATACCAAATGTTTGTCTATCTATTTACAGAACCAGTCAAACGTTAGGACACGCCCCCTCTTTGCTCCACTTATCGTCCATGTTATTAAATCCACTTATCATAAAGAAGGACTTTGTAGTTCTACAATTACAGACTGTAGTCCATCTGTTTGTGGACTACAGTACATACTGTGTTAGTCCTCTTTATTCTGTTCTCTAATGGTCAGGACCCCAATAGTACCACCACAGAGCATGTATTATTTGGTTGGTACATTATTCCTAGCTGTGTCACTGTTTAAATGAAACTAAAGCCCCCTCAATGCATTAGTTGCATTGCATTTGAACTGAGAACAAACAGTACACCACACAAATTATACCTGTTCTGTGATTCTGTGATGGTCCTGACCAATAGAGATCAGAGAACCAACAGGGGAGTAACAAAAGACACACAATATATGGGTAATTTAGACCAATTTACCTTGAATCTATGTTTTTGGACTGTGGGAGAACACCCAGAGAAAACCCACTTGGGCATGGGGAGAACATGGAAACTCAGGGTTCGAACCTGGATCCCCAAGCATGACATTAGTTTTTACTCCTCTCCCTGTGACACATAGTTGAATATCAGCTGAGGCACATGATGTTTACCAAATTAGAAGCTTGAGGGCCGTATTAAATAGATCAAAGAGTGGCTGTCATGTCATTTCCTGCTGTTTAATTCTGATAAAACTAATGCTCTTTCAGTCGGGTACAACGACAAAAGGAACAAAATCTCAAAAACTGTTTAAAATGAGGCCTACTCTTTGATCTGACCCACATCACCTGTAAATAATTTGGGTGTCATGATTCATTTAGATCTCTCCTTCAACACACACATTAGCATTAGCATAACATTCACACCATTTCCTAGCTAACAGCTACGTTCGTTCCATGATGCAGACAAATAACGCCATGCTTTTTCAACTTTACATAAAAAATATTATAATGCTCTTCTGTCCAATAAATTATTAAACTAACTGCTTTTGAAGTGTAGCAGTTAACACCAAAATCAAATATATTAGCACCACAGTGTTTTTAGTGTGTTAGTGTTTTAATCCAAAATAGGTACTTTGTTTGGAAAGTGCAGACTTTCTTTTTAAACCTAGAATTAATAAAATCTCTACTAAGAGGCTGACAACTTTGAAATTGCCTATAAGTAACTGCCAGCTAGTCAGTTTTGGACATGCTAGTGTGTCTCTGCTATCATAAAAACAGGAAAAGTACGACTTGTGTGACAGGGTAAGCCATGTAGAAATCCTCTTAATTATTCATGGCTGTATTTTAAGCATAACATGCCATAAACTGTGTAGCATGGTGGCTTAATTGTCAGCATGTTTGCCACTCAGTGCTAGTGGTTACCGGTTCAAATAGGGGTGGAGTTTCCCCGTGTCCATGTGGGTTTCCTCCGGGTTCTCCAGTTTTCACCCACAGACCAAAAACATGGATTCAAAGTCGTTCTCTCCTGGATAGACAAGGGGACACCCCCGTGACCCTTATAGAGTATTAAGCGAAAGATAATGAATAGATACAATTAACCAGTCAGTGTGTCACATGCAATTCCCATGAGAGCCAGGCGCACTCTGATTTTGGCGGATTGCTTTTTCAGCAGGGCAGCTATTTGGACTCAAATCACTAATCCATGAAGTTCATTTTACTGAACTGAAATGTTGGGCACATTCTCTGTACAAAAGCAATGGTAATTAATAGCGTTTAATAGCGTTGGTCACGTACCTGTGTTGATGATAGTAAGTAGTCTTTCTAGGTTGTTTTTAGTCAGTGGTGCCATTGTGGGTTTTTTTTCCAATGGCAAGATAGCAATACACAAGAAATGTACCTAAACACACCTTATTTCAAGATGGCCACAGCCATCGGGGTAGATATATTCACAAACAGTGTTGCTATTTAAACGGCGCAGGAGTAAAACATGAAAATAGACTGTTGGCGAGGTGTAAGTAGGTAATAAGCACCACTATGCACCATACAGCAAGTAAAATAGGACAATTTGTCTAAAATTAATAGGGAAGCTAAGGATACTGAAGGCACAGGGGAAAAAAACAAGAGAATGAGAGAGAAAAGAACAGACTCATTAGTGTATAGTCTGTATCTCCTCATGGCCATGAGAGGGAGGACGAGATCCAGAAAGCACACCGTTGCACCGTCTAAATGAGCTGCAGGTAACCTGTGACATACAGGTGGTCGCTTGACTTGCAAAACGATGAGCTTTTTAATATGTCAAAAATCCAATAAGGCCATTACAGACTATTGATGTGCGCTGGTTAATCATGTTTCCACATGTCAGGCCTGTAAATAAATTGGTTAAACGTTTCCTGTGGCAGACGGCTCTCTAAGGTTAATTTGCTGTAATTGGCGATCGATCTGGTTAAAACAGGACTTTCCCCATGTGAGCAGGCCTGGTTTGGCTTCTACACACCAGCTTTCACACCGCGCTGCCCACATGCAGGGAGAATGAGAGTCTCCATCATTATGTTCGGGACGTAAGATCATCGGAGGAGTTTAGAGGCTGGAAGGTTGCGGCTTTGACCGCGGGGATGGAAATCGCAGTCCACCAGAGTTTAGATCATGCACTACAAAGCCTGTCAGGATTTCTTTAAAAACTTTTAAATTGAGGGAATGTTCACTGAAGCTGTTAGATTTGTTATTCAAGGTTACATTCTTACTTCATAAATTAAAGATAAACATATGACATGACCAATATTGAAATAAAGGTGTCCGGCTTATAAACTAAAAACCTATAAACACTCGTAAGAATATGTCATAAGGTTTTATAGCATACAGTGAACTATAACATGATAGTTTAAGTGTTCATTAACTTTTTGTAGAGACCAATGACATACAGCTTAAATAAATTCCTTTATTAAAAAAGACTTTATAACTTTATATAACTGCTAATGAAAGGTTATAACCTTTAGGTATTCGGTTAAGTGTTGAAGAAGTGCATTGTTTGTATTTAGCATGTCCTCCCTGTGAGTTTACTTTGGGTCACCCCATGTCCTCCCACATTTCAAAACATGCCAATAAGTAAAATTGCATAGCACTTTTTATCAATCATTATTGATAATGCATTATAAACACAGTAAGGCTTATGATAATGTACATAGATGTTCACAACAGGACTCAGTGTTATAAGATATGCCATAAGGCTTTATAACAGTGATATAGAATAATATAGCATGATAGAATGTTTTTCTTTTTAATGTTCATTAATATGTTGTAGAGACCAATGTCATAAAGCTTTATAACCTTTGTGTTAAATGAATGCTTTTGTTAAAAAATGACTTAACTGTTCATAACTGCTAAAAAAAAAGGTTATAAGCTTTAGGCATGAGATAAAGTGTTGTTATACTGTATATAAACTTAATGCATAATGAGTTACAAGGGTTATAAACTACAGACTTTAGGTAAAGTTAAATCATGTTGTATTAAGAATGTAGAAAAAGTGAATATTATAATGCATTGTCACTTTGTGTTATAAGGCCTTATGTCATAATGTTCTATCACTTTATCAGAATGATAATGTACATTTATGATAGGTGTTATAAATACCTTAAATGCACTTATAATGTATTATAAACACATTTGACAAAGTTTTCCAAAAGTTGCCCCTCAAGTTTTGTAATTGTTACTGATGGATGCTTTCTTGACGTTAAGCTTTTAATAGAAAAAAAAAAAAAAAAAAAAAAACATCCCTGTGGATTAAAGTCCTTATGAACCGAATGGGAAAGGTTTAACTTTAAATAAAACGGGGGTATTTAAATTACCCGGTGTTACCCTTTAAGATGTCATGTTGAATTCTAAACAGTGTTTTAAATGTCAGTAATGTGTTTGAACTGTATTCCACATTACCATCTGGTGTTGCAGGCTTCATTTCAACTCGCCCACAGGGGCAATCTAAGGTGGAAAGTAGTTTACCTCTTGGAATGTGTAAAGATGACTGGCAGGGTGAGCTTTGAGCGTAATCCTAAAAAAGGGCTCATTTCCTTCATCTTCTTCGGCTGGAACCGAAATTTGCCAGACTCGGGTTTTTCTCTCGACTATTATTGATACATTTAGTCTGTAGCTCTATATAACATACTCAGGAAAATGGATTTCCCCACCTGTATGTGTGAGACAGAGAGAGCCTGAGTTATAGAGAGAGGGCGAGAGAGAGAGAAAGAGGTTAATCCGTTTAGGTGTGGTAGTGGAGAAAGTTTAGCCTGAAGGCTGGTCTCCGAAACCAAGCAGCTTAAAAAGCAGTAAGGAGATGAGGAGGATGTAGCCATCGTTACAGAAATTAGATGGATCAGGAAGTAAACACAACTGGCTCTTATTTGATCCCGTCCGGTGCTGCAAAGAAAGAGAGAGAGAGGGGGTGAAAGAGGGGGAGTGAGCAGAATGGGGGATTCCTTCTCTAATTACTTTATGGGTCACTGTTTCTATAGACTGGTGTCAAAACTCACCACTTCTGATCTGAGAACCGACCGAGAGGGAGGACAGGAAAACAAAGAAGGTGTGGAACGTGGGCCGGTGCTGACCCACGCACCTCTAATGATACAGATTTAATGTGGAGGGACAGTGACCTTCGGTGACTTTAAATGACAGAAACCGGGAGTCATTTTAAATGTCAATGCAGTTTTAAAAAAAAAAAAAACAACAACATTAGAATGACCGTCTGTGGAAAGTAAGGAAGTCTGAGTTATACAAATGGGATCATTGTGTAAGAATCTTACCATTTTTTATATATTTGCATTTACTGCAGCTTTAGCCCTAATAGAGCAAATACAAATAATCATTTAACTATCAATACTTAAAAAAAAAGATCTGTGACACTTTTCCCATTATTTCTAAAGCATTATAAGTGCATTTATGAAATATTCATAACACTTCATTTATAACATAATTATTATTATAATATGTGAATATACACATATAATCACACTTGTGTAGTGTCATAACAATATGCCAAATGGATTTATAACACTGTGACAAAATATTCATAATGCAAAATGACAAAAATATTCATAATGCATTATAAACTACATTCGTAAAGCTTTATAAAGCCTTCATGAGCTTTTATTACTGTACATATTTTTTTTATAACCACATTTTTAAAGTTTGATATGAATATGCCATCTTTATAACACTAAAACATGAACTTTTTTCTATTTAGAAAATCTGGCCACATGTTTCTTAAATGCAGTATTAATGCATCATAAACACATTCATAAGGCTTTAGAAAGCATTCATAACACTTGTCATGAGCCTTTGTTATATACATAAATGTTTATTTAGACCACATTTGTAAAATGTAATTATACAAGAATTTGCCATTAAGTTTTTTACAACACAGTGTGACATAATGCATTATAACATTAACATTTTATTATTGTAGAGATCAGTCATTAAGCTTTATAACATTTTTGTTGAAATAATGCCTCCTATGAAAATTACCTAAGTGCTCATAAATGCTAATAGAAACTCATAAGCTCTCTTTACATGCATCAGGTAAAGTGTTTTATTTCATGACCTCTATAAAGAAGACTAAATTAACATTCGTACATAATGACAGGTTATAAATGCTCTTTACAGACTTCAATGTTCTGAAGTTAATTTAAAGGTTTCATTCATTTATAATATAATGCATCATGTACCTTTGTATAAAATTCTGAAATACTGTTATAACACTACAGGAGTGCAAATATGATTCTCTTTTTACATTAACAGAGGTTTATGACAAATGTCATAAAGTGTTATGAATGCACTTTATACATGCATATAAGTACAAGATTCATAGAAATTGTTACATTTTAAAATACTCATGGCAACACGTTTTATGAATCCAGTAATCACAATGCAATACAAGAACATTTATGAAGCTTCATTAAGTATTCATAACGTTTTATAACATTTGTCATAAGCCTTTATTAATGTACATAGATGTTCCTAATCATAGTCAGCAATTGTTATAACAATTTGACATAAGGCTTTATAACACAAAGTGACAATGCGTTATAATTTAAACTTCTTAATATTTTCGATTCTCTGGATGATTGTAAGTTAATAAACAGTTAAATTATGTAATTTATAATGCATTATGTCACGTTGTGTTATAAAGCTTTGTTATGGTCTTATAACTCTTTATGAATTTTGGTTATGTGCATCTATGGACCTTAACAAAGGCTTATGAGAAGTGTTGTTAAGCATAATTAATACTTTATAAAGATTTACAAATGTGTTAATAATGCATTATGAATACCGCACCAGTTGGGGGGTGTCGCATGTACCTATTAGCCTACACCTTCATCATGTCCATGATTACTATCCAAGCACCAGAGAGTTAAAGAGCATTAAACAAAAGTCCACCATTAAAAGTTCTCTGTAATGTTTTTCTGCATTGCATATGTATGTGCACCAGCACTTGAATTTCGTTTATTTGCGGTTCCAGTCTCATAGTCCCTGATCTACCACCTGATCAATTATACAATAAAGTAATGTACTCACAACAAATACTTTAAATACTTTCAATCTGCAAGAGGAACATACTTCATTAATAATTAAAAATTCATTTTTTCTCCATTTTAAAAAGTAAAACGTTCTGTTGCCCTGCCTTCTTTTTATTAGAGAACTGTTCCCATCAGCACCTCACTGTGAGCTTGTGCTGTTAAGGACACTCTGCTTATGCCACATTACCACAGCTACACTTTATCTCTCAGGTCCCAGCATGGACTGCACTTGGGCCAGAGGTCCAGCTTCAGTGAGTGTTGATGCGAATGCATTAAGAAGACACAAAGATCTGACAGTGATCCTGCAGCCACCCACGGGGCCTAGGTGCTGACCTCCGAGCGAAGTCATTCAGAGCTCGGCTGAAACGGCCAAATGGATATGTAATGTGCTTTGTTCTCATATATGGTCATCCAAAGGGAAGATTTATTTTGATGGATGATGGGTGTTTCGTGTTCTCCTGCCGCGTACCTAGCCGCTGCCCCCTGTCTGAAACGCCAGGATCTGCAATGATGGGTTTGTCTGTCAAATCGACTGTGTAGCTTTTTGGATTAAACCATGTACTGAGTCACATACACTAATACTATTTTAAAATGGAATTGTGTTTTAACTCCATATTAGAATTTATGTAAAAAAAAAGGCATTCTTACATAGACTGATCACACAAACTAGATTAATATTTCCTAAAACACACAAAAGGTCTTACAAAAAATCATACACCCTGCACAAGGTGCATCATGATGCTTATTGCAATTTTACATCTCGTCAACAGTCTATTTCCAAATGCTCCGTCTGTTTAAATGGCAACGCTGCTTGTGAATATATCTACCCAGATGATCGAAATGAGGTGTGGACATTTCTGGCGTTTGGCTATCTTGGCAACGGAAAACACGTGCACCACTTACAATCAACAACCTAGACCGATATCAGTCAGACGTTCATCACTATCTTGATGGTGAATCATCAAGACAGACGCGTATCCAACGTCACTAAAAGCTGAATAAATCTGAACGCTATTAAACATCACTACATTTTTTACAGAGCATGCAAAATATACTGTAGTCTACACTATATTGTGTTTTCTCCATTCACAGGAATATGGAGAACCTCATGACCAGTGTATATTATCCAGGTAGCTGCGGTGCTGAAATAGCAATCTGCCAAAGTAGGACTGCATCTGACTTTTAAAGGGAATGGCAAGTAACATGCTGATTGGTTTATTGCATGTTACATTCGACGAGTATGACATACTTTTACGTCGTTACGATAGCAAAGACAACCTAAATCCAGCTGCATGTTGCTCGATTGACAACTCGCTGAAGATTGCTAAAATAGGGCCCTTTGTTTCCAAAACAAAAGGCTTGAAGTCTCCTGGGTAATGCCAATGCCAGCACAAATGCTTTTGTTTTGAAAAATACAAATTCATTACTGTGGATGTAGCCTTAAATAACACATGAACTGGAACCTGTATTTGCATATCCGTGGAAAGATTGCAGTTCCGTTAGTAAGACCTGGTAATGGCAGGAACCTCTGGATGGTGTAATTTGGTGTAATTTTGATTCTGTCATGACAACACCTACAGTAATGTGTTATTTTCATGACAACTGTGAAAAACAACATTAGGATGGCGGTCTGATTGGATAATGCCACTTTAATCGCTAGAAAGGCAAGAAAATATTTAAAATGCTCCTGAATACCTCGATCAAGCTGTTTGTGAATGGAAACAGAATATGTGTGGGCAGACTGCCTATCTGAAAACCCACACCATTTCGACAATGCCACAGCTGGGTGGAGGCGACTGAGAGGCACATAACAGTGGTTGCCAATATTTAATGGACATTTGTACACTGTGCGTATGTGTGTGTGTGTACCTCTTTACTTGCTATGCACCCGAGTCACTACTTTCCCCCGATTACCTGCTGACCAGTTAGGAATGAATATTTTTTTAATGTTGTCTTTGTTATCCTGTTAACATGTTTAAATAATTTTTAAATATTTAATGGATTAATACAAAGTTTACAGTAAACAAAAAATGCTCAAAAATATAAAGAGAACACGAAAATAACATCCTAGATCTCAATGAATAAAATATTTCAGTTAATCTTTATTTAGTAGATAGTGGAATAAAATGACATCAAAATGTAAATCAAAATTATTATCCTCCAGAGGTCTGGATTTGGAATCATACTTAAAATCAAAGTGGAAAATCAAATGACAGGCTGATCCAACTTCAGTGGAAATT